>VMDO01000371.1:80000-232818 GCA_007922755.1 Pedetes capensis | reverse complement strand
AAAAACGTGTGTGTGTGTGTGTGTGTGTGTGTGTGTGTGTGTGTGTGTTAAAACAAGGAGCCAGGCATGGTGGTACACACCCCTAGTCCCAGATGAGAGGCAGGAGGATCAATTGAACCCAGGAGTTCTAGGTCAGTCTGCGCAACACAGCAAGCTGAGACAGAGACAGAGAGAGAGAGAGAGAGAGAGAGAGAGGGGTGAGAGAGAGAGAGAGAACACAAAAGGGAATGAAGTAAACACCACGTACCAGAAGGGATCAGCTTTGTGCCCCAGCTGCTGCAGCCCCTAGATGGAGAAAGGGCGTTGAATGAACGTGACGTCGCAGGCACATGCTCACGTCTGCAGAGGCACGAACACACATGTCTGGCTGCACATGGAAACAGGCCACCCAGCAAGGGATTTGTGATCATGGTTGGGTTGTTGATGCCTGCGTACAGCCCAGATGGGGGGTGGGGATGAGAGGGTAGCCCGCTCCAGAGACGGGAGAAGCCAGCCAAGGTCCACGGTGAGACCCCTGTGTACCTGCCCTAGGCCTGTCTGTCCTGGCTTTTGGGTGACACCAGGCCTGTCCCCTTGCACCTGGCTGCCAGTTTCACTCTGTGCCTCTGTCTGGGCAGGGCAGGCTCTCTCAACTATGGCGATCCAGAGGCGAATAGGCAGGGCTCGGGCCCCCAGCACCGTTTCCCAGGGGTTTAGGCTGTGGTGCTTGGCTCTTCCCCTGCCTTTCCTGCCATCTCCTCTGCCTGGCTCCTGGGGGACTCTTTTCCTTTCCTCTTCTCTCCTCGCCTCTCCTCTCTTCTCCTCTCCTTTCCTTCTTTCTCTCCCTCCCTCCCTCTTTTCTTTCTCCTTCTGTCCTTCCTTCATTCCTTTCTTCTTTTTCTTTCTTCTTTTCTCTCTCTTCCTCTCTCTCTCTCCCCCTTTCTCTCCCACTTCCTCTCTCCTTCCCTCCCTCCCTTCCTTCCTCTTTCTTTCTCTCTTTCTTTCCCTCCCTGCCCTCCGTCCCCCCTCTCCTTTTTTCCTTCCTTCCTTCTTTCTTTCTTTTTCTTTCTTTCTCATTCTTTCTGGCAGGGTCTCGCTGTGTAGACCAGAGTGGCCTCAAACTCACATGGATCCTCCTGTCTCAGCATCATGAGTGCTGGGAGTGCAGGCATGCGTCACCGTGCCTGGTGCTCCTGGGTGACTCACACAGGGAGGTGACTGGCACAGCTGCCTGTGTGCAGATAAGGCTGTGAATCCGTGGGGAGAAGTGGGGCTAACACTGTGCACAGACACCTGCACGTGCACGACACACGACAGTCGTTCCTAGGTTGTGGGGCCCTAGAAAGTCTGTTTCACATGGTGTCTGGGGTGAAGGCTCAGAGTTCTGGAGGCCAACATGTCCAGCAGCACGGGGCCCCCCAGGCCCTGGCCCAGGACCCTGAGATGACTGAGGGTCCCTGAGAGAGGACCCAAGGTAGGGATAGAAGCTTCAGGGCAGAGCTGGGTGACCTCAGAGTTAACAGCACCAACCACACAGCCAGTTTCCTGGAAAGCGACAGTCATGGGCTTTGAATGCCAGAAGGGACATTACCACCGAGTTGTAAACTGTGGGCTGCGCTTCCCATTCTGCTCCGCAGAGCAGTTGGCTCACCCCACTCGGCCCCCACGCAGCCTTGTGCCCACCTGGAGCGCACAGCTCCAGCTGCGTGGCGAGACACAAAGGCTGGAGGCCTCAGAGGGCAGCTGGGTTTTGCTTTTTTCCTTTTTCTTTTTTTTTTTTTTTTCGGTACTGGGGGTTGAACCCAGGGCCTGGCGCCTTCATGCTCTGCAAGTGCTGGACCACTGAGCTGCGCCCTCAAGCCGATTTTTTTTTTTTTTTTTTTTTTTTTTTACTTTTTGAGATAGGGTCTCCCTAAATTACGCAGACTGCCTCTGGTCTGGAACTTGCAATCCTCCTGCCTCTGCCCCCCTCCCCCAGCCGCTGGGATTATAGGGTTGTGCCACCACGCCCAGCGGCAGTTGGGTTTTAAAAGGGTCTCCCTTCTGCACTTCGCTGGGGACTTGGGAGCCTCTTAGGGTCTGGGCCTTCCCCAGGGAGCAAATTCTGGGAGCCAGGGATTGTGGGGCGGGGATAGGGCTTTCCCAGCCTGCTTGAGTTCTGTGAGGGGCTGGCCCAGGTCTCACCATGCACAAGGAACGTTCAGGTCAATGGTCCCAGGAAAGGGCCAGGGAGGCTACGGTTGCCCCAGTGCTCCAAGCTCCTGTGGCTTGTTTCTGGGACCATGGGGCCACTCTTCATTAAGGCTGAGTAGCATCCTGGCCCTCTAGGAACATTCTTGTCCTGTCATTGCAGGAGAGAGCCAAAGCTGAATTATTTGGTTGAAAGCCCACGGTGGGGGGCGTGCAGAGGGTTGGCTGATTTTTCATTCATTTCTTCTTCTTCTTCTTCTTCTTCTTCCTCCTCCTCTTCCTCCCCCTCCCCCCCTCCTCTTCTTCTTCTTTTTACTTTTTGAGACAGGGTCTTGCTAAGTTAGGCAGACTACCTCTGGTCTTGAACTTGCAACCGGCCTCTGCCTCCCCACCTCCACCTCCTGACCAGCTGGGATTACAGGTGTGCGCCACCATGCCCTGCGCTTTTTCTTCTTTTTGAGTCAGAGTCTCACTACGGAGCTCAGGCTGGCCTGGAACTTGCAACTGGCAGTCTTCCTGCCTCAGCCTCCTGAGTGCCAAGATTACAAGTGTATGCCACCACCCCTGGCTTCCCTTATCCTTAAATAAGGAACAATTCTTTCTCCTTCTCTATCTCTTTTTTGTCGTGCAGGGGATCTAGCATAGGGCCTTGCACGTGCCAGGCAAGCATTCTGCCACTGAGCAGCATCCCCAAACCTGAACTTTACAATCTCTAGGGAGTTCCCCGAAAGGGCAAGAGAACAGTAGCAGGGAAATTGAGTTGGACGTGGAGCTCAGGGGTAGAGAGTTTACTTAGCATGCACAAGGCCTTAGGTTCTGTGCTTTGTGAGCACGCGCGCGCGCACGCGCGCATGTGCACACACACACAAGACAAGAATAAAGGAAAGTTGAAGTTGATGGAAGGTGGGATAGTGGGGTAGAGGGGAAGCATGGGAGGAAGGGGCAGAATCACCAGGCTGTGTCCAGGTGGGGGCTTCTGGGCAGAGCTCTGAGAATGAGTCAGCCACTTCCGGAGCTGTGGCTGAGCAAAGCCAGCCTAGTGCTGGTGGCTGGAGGGGAAGCAGAGGACCTTGTCTCTACCCCACCAATGCCCTCCACCAGGCTTGTCTTATTCTTCTTCTTTAAAATGGGGCCACCTCCCTTGATTGGTGTGAGGCTTAAAAGACGTAACTATGAGAAAGTGCTTTAGCTTCTAGTCTGGTTAATGAATGGCCGCTTGAGTTAATGTAGGCCTCCATTCTCAAGTTTATACAAATACCTAAAGGAAGCCGGGCGCCGTGGCACACGCCTGTAATCCCAGCGGCTTGGGAGGCAGAGGCAGGAGGATCACAAGTTCGAGATCAGAGGCAGTCTGTGTAACTTAGCGAGACCCTGTCTCAAAAAAAAAAAAAAAAAAAAAAAATTAAAAAAATGGGCTGAGGGTGCAGCTCCGTGGTCCAGCACCTGCAGAGCATGTAAGAGCGAGGCCTTGGGTTCAACCTCCAGCACTGAAAAACAAAAACAAACAAACAAACAAACAAAAAGCAAACCCCCCCCCCCAAATACCTAAAGGACAACAGGTAAGAAAAACCACTTAAAAGGCTGGGCAGAGGAGGACAGGGTAGGATGTCAGGGTGGGTAGCCCCGTCAGCCTTGGGATGTCCATGGGGCCTGCAGCTGCAACTGAAGGCTGAGCTTCTGGCAAGCAAGACAGTGAGATGCAATTAGTTACAAGACCCAGAGGATCTATAAAGGAAAAACGACGGGTAGGGGATGTAGCTCAGCGGTACAGTGGTGGTCTAGCATATGCAAGGCCCTGGGTTCCGTTTCCAGAATTGCAATGAAACAAACAAAAAAACCCAAACACTAAAACAAAAACCAAAAACCAAAAACCAAAAAAAACAAAAAAAACAAAAAAACCCATTATTCAGAAGAAATCCAGATTTTCCTGGAAGTAGTACGCAGCTGGTGTTTATCAAGGGATTTGTTGGATCTTCTTTACTTTCACCGCGGGAGGTTGTTACAGTTCCATTCACAGGTGAGCAAACAGAGGCTCACGGAGGTGAGATTCTTATCCGCAGCCACAGAAGCAAGTGAGGGGCCAGAGTCTGGAGCGGACATCTGGAGACTGTGTTCCTACCCATCGACCCACACTGCATTGCCAGTGCTAGCGCCCAAGAGAACTCGTCCTATGTTGTTTTTGTTGTTGTTAGGTGCCATTGAGTTGGTATCCGACTCAGGGATCCTCTGTACAACAGGCGAAACACTATATTGTCAGTGCCTCTCTGCTGTTCATAGGGTTTTCAGTGGCAGACTGATTTTTGGAAGTGGGTTGCCGGATCCGTCTCCCAAATCTGCAGCACCTGGTGTTCCCAGGTGGTCTCCCATCCAAGTACTAACCAGGCCCAGCCCTGCTTAGCTTCCGAGATCTGACGGGATCAGATGCCACAGGACTACGGCTCCAAGTGAACTTGTCCTATAGGTCCCCTTAAAGGAACAGTGTGCAGTGTTGTACTTCAAGATGCACATCGCTGGTCGCGGTGGCGCACACCTGTAATCTCAGCAGCTCTGGAGGCGGAGGCAGGAGGATCGCAAGTTTGAGACCAGAGGCAGTCTGTGTCACTTAGCGAGACCCTGTCTCAAAAAGTTAAAAAAAAAAAAAAGGCTGGGGTGCAGCTCAGTGGTCCAGCACTTGCAAAGCATGCAAGCGCAAGGCCCCGGGTTCAACCCCCAGTACCGCAAAAAAAAAAAAAAAAAAAAAGGGTCACAGCCAGGGGGCAAGGCCAAGGGAGACATTAGCCTGGAAAACTGCTCATGGCAGATGCTACCTACTATTTACTGAGTCCCTGGAAAATCCCAAGGGAATGCCCTGTGGCCATTTGCTTTTAGTAGGCTTCCTGGTGAGCCTTTGGTGACAGTGGGAAAATGCTCTTCACCCTGATATCCTGGTTCCATTAGAAGAATCTTCTACCTCAGCTAGAAAGTGCCCATCTGGGAAGCCCTTCTGCCCCCACAACTCTTGAGAGACATCTATGGGGTTAAGGGCCATGGTGTGTAAAAATGGGGCTCCTCACCAACCAGGAGGAAACCCCGAGATTTCATCCGTGACTTGGGGGTGTGTGGTGAAGGACTGCAATGCTGATGGTGGTGGGGTTGCCTGTGACAGGTGACTCCTGCCTCCCTATCTTGGGAGAGCTGAGGGCTATCTGCATCTGCAGGTAGCCTGAGGCTCTGGAGCCAGAATGCCAGGGGTTCAAATCCCAGCTCCGCCACTTACTGTGAGTTTGGGCAATGCCTGTGACTCAGTTTCCTTCTCTGTAAGATGGAAATAATGAGAAGCCTCTTAGGATTGAAAGGAGTCAACGTGTGTCTGGAACTCAGATCTAGCCCGGAGTTCAGCCAGGAAGCGGGAGCTGCCATCCTCACTGGCAGCCCTCCTACCACTTACCTCTCAATCCGCTAGGGTTTCCTGAGCCATTTACCACACCTGGGATGGGATGGTTCTTCAGGGCTGTACCGTGGAAAGGCATATTTAGAATGTCTCTGCTGCCCGGACTCCCTCTGTTCTGTGCCCTCACTTCTTTTTTTTTTTTTTTTTTCCTTTGGTACTAGGGGTTGAACCCAGGGCCTCGCGCTTGCATGCTTTGCAAGTGCTGGACCACTGAGCTGCCCCCCTAGCCCTTTTTTTTTTTTTTTTTTTTTTAACTTTTTGAGACAGGGTCTCACTAAGTTACACAGACTGCCTCTGGTCTTGAACTTGTGATCCTCCTGCCTCTGCCTCTCTAGCCGCTGGGATTACAGGCGTGTGCCACCGAGCCTGGCGCTGTGCCCTCACTTCTGGCCGTGGCTTTAGGGTTTGGTCAAGTCTTCCTTGAGGCAGGAAGCCCTCCTGGCCACTCAGGTCTGCCCTGGTCTCTGACTTTTCAGAGCTGGTGTTAGCCAGGGCCTGAGTCACTTGGAAAGAGGCTAGAGGGTAGTGGAGACCTGGCAACAGGGGCACCTGGCTCTATTCCTGACCAGGGGCCATGCTGCTGGTCACTTTGGACAAATCAAGCCTCGATTCCATCCCCTCTTACTATGGCGGTGCTCACAGGACTGTTGGAGTGTGTTCATTTTCTTTATTCCTCTCATGCTGGTGTGAAACACGTCTCAATACCCCGGGAAGGTGTGTTCCTTAGTGAAACATCAGGCCCAATTCCTTTTAAATTTGATTAGTTAATTAATTAATTATCATTAATTAATTAATTTATTTTATTTATTATTATTATTATTTTTGGTACTGGGGTTTGAACCCAGGGCTTTGCGCCTGCATGCTTTACAAGTGCTGGACCATTGAGCTGCACCCCAGCCCATTTTTTCAGTTTTTGAGACAAGGTCTCTCTGAGTTATGCAGACTGCCTCTGGTCTCGAACTTGGGATACTCCTGCCTCCGCCTCCTGAGCCGCTGGGATTACAGGCATGCGCCACTGCGCCCGGCTAATTTTTGTTTTTTTGAGACAGGGTTTCACTATGTAGTCCAGGTCAGCCTCAAACTCTCTCTCGATGATCCTTCTTCCTCCACCTCCCAAGTGCTGGAATGACAGGCGCATGCCACTATGCCTGGCCCTGATTCCCTTGATGCAGAGCACTTGGTCATTTCTGAAGTATAGCTGAGGTAAAAAGCCATGACACGTGATGAGAGAAAGAATCAGAACTGCCCCCTGCCCAGCTCACATTTACACAACTGTCCATTCCAAATGTCCCCGCTCATGCTAGCTCCAGATGATGGGAATCTCATGGGGAAGGTAAAGAGACCGGCTTGGAAACAGTGTCAATCAAACCTGAGAGTGAGTCCTCTGGTCCCCCTGCTGGCCCAGGATGGAGGCGCAGGGAGGAAGGGGAGATTGGAAGAGAGGCTGGCATGCAGAACCCCTACTACTGCCAGGTGACAGTTTTCCAAAGAGCTGAAAGCTTTAAGTACCCCAAAGCTGGTGTTCTCAGCTAAGGACGTTTCTTGACTCCCTGTCCCTCCCTGCCATGAGAGCTGTTTCATTTCATGTAGCCCAATGGTTACCTTTAATTTCTAGTTTCTGTTCTGCCTATTCCTACAGGCATTAAGAACACTTTTTTTTTTTTTTTTTTTTTTTTTTTTTTTTGCGGTACTGGGGGTTGAACCCAGGGCCTCGCGCCTGCATGCTCTGCAAGTGCTGGACCACTGAGCTGCACCTCAGCCCATTTTTTTTTTTACTTTTTGAGACAGGGTCTCGCTAAATTACGCAGACTGCCTCTGGTCTCGAACCTGTGATCCTCCCTTCTCTGCCTCCCGAGCCGCTGGGATTACAGGCGTGCGCCACCACGCCCGGCTTAAGAACACATTTTACTTTCCCTCACGAATCCCTCCACACCCAGATTAAACCTTGTTTAAATGTAATGTGACTTCTGAAGAACATTCTGGAACACGGCTTATCCTGCAAATCTGCACTGAGGAAACTTCCAACATATCGCACATGGCCCCATCGGAGGCTGATTAATATGAGGTGATTAATACTTCAGTGTCTCAAAAACATCCGTTGGACAAGGGCTTTGTGCCTCAGAGCACTGTGGCCCTGTGAGCAGTGAGGTCAAGATGGGGACAAACGGCCATGCGGTTCTCTCGCTGGGAGCTGGCCCATAGTCTTCTGTTTGGCAAACCAGGGATTCTGAGACGGGGCCAACAGCCACGGGGATGGGGAGCATCTGGCCCGTGCTGCTGAGGTAATCCACTCATGGCATCTTAGCGGCCAGCGAGTGCCACAACCCGGACAGAGGTGCCCCAAGAGGACCATAAATAGCCACACCTCAAAGCCTGGCCACCACAGCGTGTTGGGTCCAAGAAAACCTGCTGCGGCTGAGCGGTGTGTGAGGACTGCTTTCGCTGGGGACTCCACACGTGTGGTGCTCACGCCTTCATAAAAGCGTGCTGGCCCGGCCTCACCTTCCCTGGCTCGCTCAGTTCTAGGGTGAGGCCATGGCCCCATTTTGAGACTTGACTTCAGAATGGTTCGAGTAAACATCTCACAACTCTCCGCCCCCTTGTGAATCTCAGAAAACTTCCTGGAGGAGAGACTGTTCTTGAAAGGAGCCTGGGAAATCTCCTCCCCCTCTTCCAGAAAGGCTTGGATCGAGAAACAAGCAGCAAATCATGCTGGCGGAGACCCTCACTGCGCCAGGCAGTGGAGAGCCCTCGGGGAGGGCACAGAAGGTCCCTATCCCAGTAGCTCCAGCTCACTCTGTGACCTCGCGAATTCCCTCTTTGGGGCTCCCATGGGGGCCGTGTGGCAGGGAGGCGCAGGTAGGGCGGTGCTAGGTGAACGCCCCCTGGAGGTGCCACGGAGGTGGCGGCACCCTCCAAGCCTTTGCAGGAGGTTGCCCAGGTGTGTGGGCTCATCTGCTCCCGCAGCCAGCAACTTCGCCTGCCACCGTGAGGCTGGGCCCACCTACTCCCCAATGTAACCAGAGCTTAAGCAAAACACCCACGAATCCAGCTATGCAAATAGGTGCACACACTCGGGAGCGGCGAAGAGGGCCAGGAAAAGGGAGAGGCAGGCATGCGATTCCGCAGCTGCTGCCGGGGCACGTGCATGAGGAGTCCAGCACGATGGCACCCTTGTGCCCGGTGGTGGCCATTTGCGCTGCGCACTCAACCGCCCCCAGCTTCCTTACCCCGGCTCGCACCCAGGCTCTACAGCTCTTGGCACCAGTCTGGGGCCAGGCCTCAAATGTCAAGAGACATTCCCCACCCTCTCCCTGCCCGGCAGGAGCCTCTCTTGGGGCAGCCAGACCTGTGTGGGTACCGGGAGCAGGGCCTCTGGCCCAGCTCCCCAGGGAGGCCAGGCAGGCCCAGGCGTGCTCAGAGAGGGAGCAGAGGGAGCAGCCGCAGCGGGGCGGGGGGTGGGGGAGGCGGCTCTTACACAATCCCAGCCTCTAAGCTAGCAAGGCGGGAGGGTTGAAAGGCGCCTGGCAGCTCCCCAGGCCCTGACGCCCGCCTGGGCAAGGAAACCACAGCCTGAAACTCCTGGGGTTCTGAAGGGCGGGAAGGCAGTTTTTGAAGCCTGCTCCAATGCGGCTGCCTCCCAGACTCCATCATGCCTCTGAAGCCAGAGGGGCTGCCAAGCACATTGGGCACTGAATCACGGCCTTCCAGAAACCCAGCTGGGCCAGCACCCTTATTTGCCACTGAACACGGGAAAAATCTGCTGAAGACATAATTCCTTTGTTCAGAGTCCTGCAAACACCCTAAACCCAATCCACCTAGGTACAGATAGCAACTGGAAGAGGGGTCCTGATAACATGTTCCCCCAGATGGGCTGGATCCTATTTTTAGCTCTTCACCAATATTAAGTCACTCAGTTCCCACCATAACCCTACAAGGCAGGAACTATCATGTCTTCTCATTTTTGGAGATGAAGAGCTCACCCAATTTTACACAAGTGGTATATGGCAGGCCTAGGATTTGAACCCAGGAAGCTTGATCCCTATATTTTGTCTGGTGTTTTGGGAATCAAGCAGATTTTGAGATGACCATGCAGGGATATGATGAAAATGGCTCAGGCACAGGCCAAGGCCGCAACCTCAGTGCCTACAGGGCCAGGCAGATGAAATGAATGTGAGTCAGGCTGGACACAGAGAAGCCTGTGGGCTGACTGGGGAGTGTGTAGGAAACACAGAGTTGGATCAAGAAAACTCCCTAAAACCAAACGTGCCTGCAGGCTATGTGGGTCCCCTTGCATAGAGCAGCCCTGACAAAAAGCCCAGTGCACCCAGACCTGGGTTTGTTCCAACAGAGCTGGAGCAGGAAATGCAGCCTCCCAGGGTCCACAGGCTTGGTCTGGGAGATTTGAAGGACGTGGCCATGGAAGTACCTGACTTCCTGCCTCTGTAGCAGTAAAAGGCATAAAATGCCCCTCTCTGAGTGGAAGTCAGGGGGTGGGGGCGCAAGAACCACCAAATCAGAAATGGCCAAAGAGGTAGTTACCTACCACGAGATGAAGGAGGCTCTTCCATAATTCCAGCAGTTACCGGCTGTCAGACACTATACTCCCATGGCCCGCAGGGGGCCCACGGAGGCAACTTCTGCTCCAGAGCTTCTCTAACAATGCGGGGTTCCCTGTTCTAGTTTAGCCCCAGTTCCAACCCTGATTCACTTAGTGACACCAAGCCTCCTCCTGTAATCCCTTAATCTGCTTTCTTGATTTGTTAAAAGGAGGGTGATATCATATTGATTTTCAATTGGTTATGACCTGCAAAAACATCAGCTATATGTGGCTCAACCCCACAACTGTCCTACACTCTCTATAAAGATAAATGAAAATGCTTGAAGCATGAGCCAAAGACTCGCTACCATGTGCACAGCAGGCGCTCAGTGAATGCCTGGAGAATATAAGCGGTGGTTCTACAACCAGGTGGGCTTGAGTCTGGTTCATCCACTTCTAATAAATCAGGCAAAGCAGTTCTTCGAGGGAAATTCACATTCACCCAGCTCCTCTCTTTGTTTGCACCTCCCACCCCCAACCAGGATCCAGAACAGTCATGTCCAGTCTTCAAACTGTGGACACAAAGACAACTGCCCAAGGCCACCCTTCAGGCTGGGAGGAAGACTTGACTGCTAAGATGTTGCCCAGGCCAAACTCTCCCTGCACCCGGGCTTTGTGGCAGGAACCTCCGGAGAGGAGCTGGAGCTTCACGGCTTCCCTGCTTCCCTGCAGGTAGAAGGCGTTCATCCTTCCATTTAGGAAGACGCTTAATCCCTCAGTCTTTTAGAGAATGGCACAAAGGAGGGGTCTCCGCGGCTGTGGCCTAGGAGCCCCTCCTCCTGGTCTGTGAAGAGCGGCCCTAGGACCGCGGGTAATAAAGGCGGCTGGTGGGGCAGGGGACGACGACGACAAAGAGTTGGAACGCATGGTCTTTAGGGACATCATTGGAGTCCCCAGCGCGAGCTTGCGCCCATCTGGGGGGAAATCCAATTTCCTTGGGGCACAGCGAGACCCCGCGGGCGTTCTCCCCGCACCCCAATCCCCGCCTCCGCCGCGCACCCGGGACGCGGGCGACCTCGGGGTAAGGGGTAGAGGGTACAGGGTAGCCTTGCCTTGCCCAGCACCTGCCCCACGTTTCTTCGGGCCAAAGGACAAGGAGCAAGGGCGTCCCCCCCAAAGGAAGAGTCCATCGGGAAGCCCAGCAGGCCGGTGGCACGACCCGCACATGTGCACAAGTGACGCGTGCACGGGGTCGCGTGGGGGTGGCGCCCCGGCACTGCGCGCTGCTTCCCGCTCCGCGAGCGTCTGGTAAGCGCGGCGAAGGGGGCCTCGCGGAGGGGCCGGCCCGATCGCCCATGACTTAAGGGAACCGCGAGGCGCGACTCTTGTCTCCTCGCCTCGGCTCCAAGCTCCGCTGGACTTGGCGTCCGTCCGCTCGCCACGATCCCACACTCCGGGTTTTCCCCGTTTCCAGGCCAGCGGCCCCAGGAGACAGACGGCAGGAACGGCCAATGGCAGCACGCAAAGCGTCAACTTTGTGTTCGCCCGCCACTCTCAGCCACTGCGCGCTCGTTTCTCCCCAGTCCCGCCTTCCGTGTCGGGCGCCCCCTTCTGGCAGCACAGGGACGGACCTTACGCTGTCGCCATCTTGTGTGTGGCACATGCAGTGTCCTGGACGCTCTTTCCACCTACTGTAGTCTTTCCTCCTACAAGGCAAATTTCTCAGTTCGACAGCCACCTCCGTGGCCGATAAGGAGAACACAGTGTACGTTTTCCAGACCGTCTGAGTGGGCCGGATCGCCACGTCACGCCACACTTGCCGAGCCCGGCGCCATCTTGAGTGTGGCGCCTTCGCGATTCTCTCGGGGCTCGACATGGTTCCTTAAATGGCTCCCCAAAGTTGAAGGCGCCCCCAAGGGCTGAGCCTAAAGAACGATTATTTTCTCCCAATAATTGCGCGGTGTTCAAGTGCCCGTCGAAGCCTCCAAAGTGGGAGGAAATTGGATGTACTCGATGGCCGGGCGGGAACCTGGAGGGAGGTGGCCCCGAGGCTGTCGCGACGGCTGTGGCCGCACGGGGCCGACACTGCCTAGGGCCCTGGGGCGCAGCGTGAGGGCCGCGGGCCGTCCTGTTCGAGGGCAGGAGCGCACTCCCGCATCGGGACCCCGCGGTGCGCGAGTCCTCGGATGTGACTAGCGGGGCGCCCACTCGTCGGCCAGCGCGGGCGCCCGACGCCGGGCCCTGGGGGAGCCCGGGGTCACTGCCCCGCGGACTCAGGGCGCCCGGGCGGGTCGGAGGGGAGACGGAGGGCGGGGAACTCAAGACTTCTCGCTCGTCGTGACTTTACGTCCACTTTCACTGGGACAACTCTTGGTCGAAGGTACCCAGGTGCGGACCAGGCAACCCCGCGGGCCCAGCGCGGGGAACCGCCTGGGGTGAGGGCCGCGGAGCAACCGCCTTCCCATCCCCCTCGTTGGCAGCCGTCGTGCGCCCGCCGCCGACCCTGCCCTCCCCCTCCTTCCGAGCAGCAGCGGGGCGGGGGAGGACGGGGGCTGGGCGGGCAGCTTTGCCGCGCTTTGGCTTTCTGCGTCAGCAGCCCTAGCAAAACAGCGGCGAGAGCGCGCGCCCCGGGCGCGTGCGCGGCCCCCTCCCCCGCGCCCTCGGCGCCGGCAAATTCAGACCCTGAATGACAGTGCGGCTGGCGACTGCGCAGCGCAGGCCGCGTCGAGGCACTGCCGCTTTAAGCTCGCTTGCCCATTGTTCGGAATCGAGCCAATGAGCGAACGCCCGCTCCCCGCGCTCAGCCAATAGTCATCGGGCAAAGGAGGCCGAGCACCGCCCACTAATCTATATTAAAGGTTCTGGCGCCGCGTGAGTCCCCCACTGGCTGCTCTGAAAAGCCATCTTTGCATTGTTCCCGGGCTCGGGTCCGCGTTCGCCGCAGCCACCTCCGCCGCGCGCCGCCTCCTCCGCCGCGGACTCCGGCACCTTTCTCGCCAGAGTCCCAGAACTCTCGCTTTCTTTTTCCACCCGCCGCATCGAGTCACCAGCGTGCCCCGCCATGTCAGACGCAGCCGTGGACACCAGCTCCGAGATCACCACCAAGGTGAGGCTGGACGCCGCCCGCCCCCTCGGGGTCCGCGCGCCGCCGCCGCCGCCCGGGCGGTGTTTGGCGCGCGGCGGCGGGGCTGCCTGCAGCCCGCTGCGGCTGTCCTCCGCGCGCGCCTCGCTTCCGCCGGTAGCGCGGCGCCCCCGGCAGCCCACTCTTTGTGTGCAGGGGAGGGGGCGGGAAGCGCCGCGGGCCGGCGTGCTGCGGTCCCGGAGCGGGCCGAGGGGCCTGGGGCGCACGCGGAGGCTGGGGGACTGCGGGGGAGGTTGAGCCGCAGACCGCGAAACTTGTTTGCGACTCGCCGGAGCGGCTGCGGGAGGAGCGGGGCCGGGCGGGTGGTCGCCGGTCCTCCCGGCGCACGGAAATAACTTTGAAACTCGAGCGCTCTGGGAATCGGAAGTGCCGGGGGCGCGTGTGTGCGGCCGGCTGCGGGCAGGGGCGGCGGGCGCCCGCCGGCCGCGCTGGCCTTTGTTCGGCGCGGGGCCGCCGCGCTTCGCGCCCTGGAGCGAGGCGCCGGGCTTGGTTGGAGCGAGGCGCGGCGAGCGGCGGGCCGCGACGTCGGCGTGGCCGCGGGGGTGCGGGGAGTCCTCGCCGCGGGCGCTCGCGCGCAGGCCGGCCTGGGTGGGCGCCCAGCGGGGACAGACGCCTCGGCCGTCCGGCCTCGCCAGTCCGCCGGCGGGTAGGCTGGGCCCACGCGCCGGAGGGGGAGCGGGGAGCAAAGGGAAAGTGGAGCCGGGGCGACGATGGGCGTCCCCCGCGGGTGCCGGGGGCGAATGCAGCGGGCCGGCGGCGGGGAGGGCGCCTTGGGGCCCAGCCCGGGCGGGCCCGCTGCCCTCGGGGCCGAGCCCTGCGCGGCGGCTCCGGCTCGGGCCCTCCACGCCGCCGCTCCCGCTGCCGCCCCGGAGCGTCTCCGCCCTCGGCGGGAGCGCGGCGGTTCACACGGGCCGGCTTTTTTTTTTTTTTTTCCTTCCGTCAAATTTCGTTTTCAGCCCGCGCTCCTCGTGCCCCGCGGGGACCGGCGCGGATCACCTTGGCGTCTCCTTAACCCCTGTGCCCCTGCCATCTCTTTAGGCTGTCCCTGGGGCAACTCCCGCAGCGAAGGCGACCTCGAGGTCGGGCTCTCCCCGAGGGCTCCCGGCTCGGGAACCGGTGCGGACGCCCCCTCCCCGGCGGCCTCCGCGTGCGGTCCCCTCAAGGTGAACGCCGGCGAGGGGCGCCGGGCAGCCCCGCGGAGTGCGCCCCCGACGGCCTCGGAACCGCACCAGCCCCGCGCACTTGGCGCGGCCCCCCGCGGGACTTTTGCCCGCCAAATGCGGAGACGCAGCCGGGCGCGTCTCGCCCGCCGGGGTGGCGCCAGGGGGCGTCGAGAGGCCCGGCAAACTCCGGCGCGCCGGGCACGGCGACCGCTGCCAGCGGACCGCGAGTCTCTCGGGCCCGGGACGCACTCGGCGGCCCCGGGCCACGTGCTCCGTGCGCGCGGTGCGTGCCGAGACCCGCGCGCGTAGTTCGCCGGGCGGGGACTGCGCGCCTGCGCGCCGGTACCTCCCCACCCCCACCCGCTCCCCGGGGCTTCGGCCGCCAGGGGGCGGGAGCGGGCGGTGCTAGGGTCCCTCGCGGCCCCGGCCGGCGGGAGCGACCCCCCGACAGGTGCCCTGGGGCTGTTTTCTGCGCGGCAGCCGAGCGGCTCCGTGCGTCCGGGCCGCTGGATGCGAGTCGGCGGAGGTAGCCGGCAGCCGCGTCGGGTGGAAAAAGTTACAGCGCAGCGCGGGTCGGCCCTTGGAACTCAGACCGAATCCGTCCTCGAGGTGCGGTCTCACGGACGCCTGGCCTGCGGAGGGGGAGCTCGGAGGCCCGGGTCAGAGGCGTTCCCCATCCCGGCAGTGGTGTGCTGTCTGCCGGGACTCCGGTCCTGTGGAGGGGTTGGTGCGACTAGCGTTTCTTGAGCCCTGCGCTGGTCTGGCTTGGAGCTCGGGCCTGCGGGGCATTTCCTTCCCAGGCCAGTCGGCGGCGGGAGCGCCGAAGCTCCGGAGCGGCAGGCCCCGCCCTCCACTGCCTTATTTATGGCACATACCTGCTGCCTTCCAAGGACTTGTGAGGGGCGGAGCTTCCCCTAGCTGGAAAGAAGTCCGTGACGGGTGTGTGTGAAGGCCCGTGTTTCCGAGCTTGTCCGCCCGGCCTGGCGGGTTTGGGGCTGTGGTGCCACATGGCTCCGCATCTAAGAAGCACGAAGGGGTACTGAGGTCTGTCACAGCGGGTTGCTTATGGTGTCTGACGGTTGTGGGATCATAGGAAATCCTCTCAGGCACTCGGTATCTTCTGTGGCGTCTTCCACTGGTCCCCGCGTATAACAGGTGACTTATTTTGAGTGTACAGATCACTCTTTCTCGTACGTAGTTCTCAGGTCTTTGGTGTGCGTTGAGTTATTCAAATGACTTGATTAGTTTTATGTTCCCTTTTGAAGGACTTAAAGGAGAAGAAGGAAGTTGTGGAGGAGGCAGAGAATGGAAGAGATGCCCCTGCCAATGGGAATGCTGTGAGTTGATCTCCTGCCTCTGACCTGTGCAGCTCCTAACCCGGGAAATTTCTCACTACTCAGCCACAGCCCGGGATAGGGAAGGGAGCCTGGGAGCCGAGCTTGAGGTTCCCCGCAGGAAGGAGCTTGGAGGGTGATGAGGGGTCTCCTGGGTGGTTTGGGCCTCCCTCCTTGAGGGATGGTAGCGGGAGTCTTCTAGCCTTGGGCCAGCTCGCTGACGACTGCTATACTTTTTGTCAAGCAGAATGAGGAAAATGGGGAGCAGGAGGCAGACAATGAGGTAGATGAAGAAGAGGAAGAAGGTGGGGAGGAAGAGGAGGAGGAGGAGGAAGGCGATGGTGAGTAGCCCTATCTGTCTTGAGCTTGTTTCCTTTTCCTGCCCTTGTCTGTTGGAACAGGAGGGGTTGGGCTCCTGAGGGGTAGGACGGTGGTGCTGGGCTTGTACCTGTGGAGCCAGGGCCTTGTGCTGCCTAAACCCTTGTCATTGGTCTGTAGTCAGCTATGTGGGTGAGTGGGTACCTGGTCTGTCCATCAGACAGCACCGACAGGTCAGGGACATTCCCTGCAACATATCTGGCAGCTGCAGTTGGAAGGCAGTGTACTTTACCTGGGCCTTGGTTTTCTCCAGGTGAGGAAGAGGATGGAGATGAGGATGAGGAAGCTGAGGCAGCTACGGGCAAGCGGGCAGCTGAAGATGATGAGGTGGGTTCTGGTTTGAGGGGAAGAGTTTGGGTTTTGAGGGTCCCCCTCGTCCCTGGACTTGGCACCCGAGGCACTAAGGCTCAGAGATTGGTTCACCCTGGTAGTTGGATACTGGTGGGTCCTAAGTGGGGCCCCATCCTCAGGGGTCTGAAATGGGAAGGGGCCCTGGCCCCACCTTCCTTCTGGTCTGGGAGGGCTTTGGGGTCCTGTGGCAGGATCACAAGCCCCATGACAGTGGGCAGGGCTGTGAAACTATTTCTCTGCCCAGGATGACGATGTTGATACCAAGAAGCAGAAGACTGATGAGGATGACTAGACAGCAAAAAAGGAAAAGTTAAACTTAAAAAAAAAAAAAGGCCGCCGTGACCTATTCACCCTCCACTTCCCGTCTCAGAATCTAAACGTGGTCACCTTCGAGTAGAGAGGCCGGCCCGCCCGCCCATTGCGGGCAGTGCCACCCGCAGATGACACGCGCTCTCCACCACCCAACCAAAACCACAACGTGAATTTGCAACAAGGGAGGAAAAAAGAACCAAAACTTCCAAGGCCCTGCTTTTTTTCTTAAAAGTACTTTAAAAAGGAAAATTTGTTTGTATTTTTTATTTACATTTTATATTTTTGTACATATTGTTAGGGGTCAGCCATTTTTAATGATTTCGGATGACCAAACCAGCCTTCAGAGCGTTCTCTGTCCTACTTCTGACTTTACTTGTGGTGTGACCATGTTCATTATAATCTCAAAGGAGAAAAAAAACCTTGTAAAAAAAGCAAAAACAACAACAAAAAAACAATCTTATTCCGAGCATTCCAGTAACTTTTTTTGTGTATGTACTTAGCTGTACTATAAGTAGTTGGTTTGTATGAGATGGTTAAAAAGGCCAAAGATAAAAGGTTTCTTTTTTTTCCTTTTTTGTCTATGAAGTTGCTGTTTATTTTTTTTGGCCTGTTTGATGTATGTGTGAAACAATGTTGTCCAACAATAAACCGGAATTTTATTTTGCTGAGTTGTTCTAACAAAGCTGTCTCAAGCCTGGTTTGTCTTGTGGTCTGCCTTCCCATTTCTTCCAGCCTTCTGGGAAGGGGGTGTGGGTGGGGAGGATCTCCTGGGATCCTTGGGTTCTTGGCACAGGTGGGAGTAATGCAGTGAGAGCCCAGCCTAGGATATCTCAGGGGAGGAAGGGGCTCTGGTTAATCGGCCAGTCTCTGGTGGTGCCAAGAACTCTAGGGGAGTTGGCCCAGTCACCACGGCTGCTAGATGTGGGGCCTCCTGCCATGGAAGTGTTTCCAAGACACTGGAGAAACAGGAACCGGCTGCATTTGGAGCCCATGTTGGTGGCATAGACCAAGTATAAACTTGGTGCCGGGTTCCAGAGAGTTGCCACCTGTGGTCTGGCCCTTTAGCCCAACCATTTAGTGACTGCCCCTAGTAGTGGCACGTGGTGCCTGCCACCCTTTTAGGGTTGAGCTTTTCTGTTCCAGGTCCCTGATGTAACCTGGTGAGCTCTGGCCCCAGGAGGCCCAAGCCCAGTGCTTTGATTGGTTGGGCATCTTGGCCTTTGAGCACTGCGGAGAATACTGGGCTTTCTCATACCTAGGTTGTAAGAGCAGCCTGGAGGAGGTGCCAGCTCCTCGGGGGTGGGGGTGAGTGTGAGTGCTCAAAAACCGCCTTCCCGCTGCAGTAGGCGGTAGTTGCTGTGCCCTTTGTCAACAAGGGGTTCTCAGCAGCTCCTGGAAGCTCTGTCTCAGGGTGGGGAGAGGCTTCCCGATGGGCGTAGTGTATGTGGGTCCCAGTGAGATGCTGTTGGGCATGAGGTAGGGAGATCAGAGGGGCAGAGATAGCCCCCTTGGGAGGTACCCCTCACTGGACAGCTAGTGGGCAGAGGAGGGGCAGGGGACCAGAAATATGTCTGGATGCCTGTCGCCTGTCTGCTGCCTCACCCACAACCCCTGGCCACACATCTGAGCTGACTTGCGGGTACAGACTTAAAAAGCTGGGGTCTCAGCCCTGCCTGATGGGAGCAGATATTGTGAGCCCCTTACCCCCATCCCTTTCCCCCTCCACTTTATCTTGTGTCCCTACCATTTGCACTAGGGAGTTCTTTCCGTGATGGCAGCAGTCTGGGGGAGGGGCACACCAAGAATGGGGCCACTCACCTCAGCTCTTGATGGATGTGTCCTGGACGTGTGCTGTGGACAAAGAAGGTGCAGGAGCCAGGGCTTCTCTGGGAAGGTGGCCTTTCAGTTGACGGTGGGAAGAGGAAATGGGGTGAGGGAGCAGAGCAGGACAGACTTCTAACGAGGCAGGTGGTTGAGGGCTGTGTGTGACGCTGGAGCAGGGAGAGGGATTGTGACAGGGAGTCTGTGAGCCAGATATCCAGGTAGTATTTGGGGAAGCCTGGAGAGGTTTGAGCCGGAAAATGCCCTGGAGGGCCCCGAAGTGCAATCAGAAGAGGCTGGGCCGGAGTTAAGGGGCAGGCTTGGGAGGGAGAGAAATGGGCACTTGGAAAGGGAACTGGAGAGAGACATTCCCGTGCCCCGCCCCGCAGGGCGCACCAAGCCTGGCCCCTTCCACACCTCTCCCCACCTCTGGGCGTCATACCAGATGCCAGAGTCCTGGGAGGGCCTCACAGGAGCTGATCCACACTCGCTGGAGTATCCAGCTGCCAGGCCACTGTCCAGCATGGAGCTGCCGGGGGTCAAAGACAGATTGAGGCTTTGGTAGGAGGGATCCTATGACCCTGCTTGCCTACCTCATGGCCCCTGCCCAAGCTGGACCTCTGCACACTGGCTCCCCCAGGGAAGAAAGGCAGGCAGCTCTGGAGCCCAAACTGGGTGGCTCCTCTGTCCTGCCCATGTCAGCTCAGTCTTGAGACATTCCCACGCCCAGAGCCCGGAAGGCCAAGTCTAGCCTAAAGCAGGCTGTGAAGGCCACACATAAAGCTGAGATCAAGTCTAAAACCCGGCACCATTAGGGTTCAGCCCTGCTGGGAGCTGAACCCAGAAAGGACGTGAGCTGTAATGTAGCCTTGGTCCAGACACTGACATGGCAGCCACGTTAATATGGGGCAAAGGAGCCTTGCGGGGGGCCTCAGTTTCCTCTTCTGCAGAATGGGAGCAAAAGGATGAGGCTTGAGCCAGAGCCCAGGGCTGCTGTGCTAGGATCACTTGAGATACCTTGAGTTTCCTGCATTCTCTCTCTCCCCCTCACTCCACGAAAGATGCCCTGGGTAGGTCTTGCTGCCCCCAGCAGTAAACACTTCCTCCTAGTACTGAGCCTTGTTGTTAGGTGCCCTCAAGTCAGTATCCGACTCATAGCGGGTATCATAGGGTTTTTCAATGGCTGACTTTCTGGATTGCCTTGGGAGTGAATTGCCAGGTCCTTCATCCCATTTCTGCGGTGCTGGGAATTGAACTCAGGAGCTCAGAGACTGCAGCGCAGCGCTCTACCCACTGAGCTAAATCCCAGCTCATACTGAGCCTAGCATACAGTTAACCATTCCCTGAGGACCTGTCCAAAGGGTTCAGGATCAGCTGGGCATGCTGGAGAACACCTGTAATCCCAGCACTTGGGAGACTGAGGCAGGAGGACTGATGTGAGTCTGAGGCCAACCTGGTGTGCACCATGAGACCCTGTCTCAAAAAACAAAACAAAAACCCCAAACAACCCCCCCAAAAAACGACAAAAGGTCCAGGATAACCTTGATCCCACTCCTGAAGTTGCCTGCAATGGCTAGGACAGGACCTCCCAAGGAGCCTGGTTGGAAGATTCACAAGGAACGGGCGCCCTCTGGTGGATACAGAGGAGCTGCAGGGGCTCCCTGGATTCTGTTCAGTGGGGGGAGACAGCCCTTCCTGGTCCTGGTCCTGGTCCAGGGGAGGTGGCCTTAGCTACTCTCTACTACTCTCCCGCCCACAAGACTCTCCTCCCCTTCTATTGTTGGAACTCCAGTCAACATGGAGTTAGTGTCATTTCTCATGCTGAAACCCCAAACCGGGGACCTGGTCTTTCTTTTTCTGGAGGGGAGACCTCAGACCTCCCCAGAATCTGAGCTGGGGTCCAGAGGTGTCTCCTCTGGGCCATGGCCTCTCCTGGGTTCCTGACCCCTGGGCTGTCTCAGTGGCCAGCGTTGCAGCCACGTGCCCTGTTGCTCAGCTCCATTCAAATGCTACATGTGCACAGCGCCCTCTAGGGCAGGCCCAGCTCTGGGTGACCTCTGGCCTACAGACAGGACAGCACTTGGAAGACAGAAGTTTGAAAGCTCAAGAAGCCCTGTTGCAGGGCTCCAAACATACTCAAGATGGCTGCTTCCCTGAGTGTAGCCCGAGGATGCTCAGCCACTAGAATTGGGGCTTGGAGTCAGGGGACCCTAAGTGGCACGGCTTGGCTCTCTCTGAGCTGCCTGCCACTCTGCCCCAGGCCTGAAGGCCAGGATCCGATACTGCCATCAGAGGCCCAGGGGTCAAGGTCCTCAGCCTCTAGTCCTGTTTGAAGGCTCCTACAACCCAATCTCTCCAGGGCCCCACTACCCAGTCTGCTTCTGCCAGACCTTTCTGGGCTGATGCCTACGTCCTACATGAGGCCCAGGCCTGCCTGCTTCTGGCTTGAGGTCACTCTGTGGTCCCTTCCTGGTGGAAACTGCTTCGTAGAGACAGAAACTCTGGGCCCAGTTTTATGTGGGGCTCACCCCAGTGTGGTCAGGTCTCACAGGCCTGGCCTCTCCCCACCCCTCCTGCATATCTAGCAGCCCCAGCCCTGACACAGGGGTGCTCCAATTTCACAGTACAATTGCTTGTCTTTCCCACACCCCAAGCTCTTGCAGGCAAGGGTAGGGCCAGCCAGGGAAGGGCACAGGCCTGTCCCCTGGGGCTCTCCTCTGGAGACAGCCTGTCCTTGCAAGCCTGGCCTGAACTCAGAGAGGTGAGGGACCCCCCCCCCAACTTCGGACGCAGCTGAAACATTTTAAGGCCATCTGGCCCAGTGCGCTCACATATTGGGTGAACATTACGTGCATTATTCGCCGGAAAGGTCTGGAAACTGGTGACCATTGTGGAG
The DNA here is from genome assembly GCA_007922755.1 of Pedetes capensis. Lineage (NCBI taxonomy): Eukaryota > Metazoa > Chordata > Mammalia > Rodentia > Pedetidae > Pedetes > Pedetes capensis. Next base: position 211,282 of record VMDO01000371.1, on the reverse strand, counting down.
TCCGTGAAGTCCGGAGCACAGCCACGGGACCCAGCTTGAAGGGTACGTGCTCCATGGGCTCTTCAGCAGAGCTGCTCCCATAGCAACGAGCAGTGCCAGGTGGTCACTGGAGATGAGCTCATTGCACATGCACTGGTGAGGGGGCCCAGCTGCAAGGCTCTTGGCAGGGAGAGATCCCTACAACAGAGAGCTGCTGGTGAAGATTCCAGAAGGTACTAGGGGACATCTGTTATTTTCACCACCAGCAGCCTCCACCCTCTGGGTGATAACAACCGGAAGTAGTTAGTGTCTGCTTTTCCTCCTGGAGACTTTGCCTCCTCTAACCCTCAGGCAAATCCAGGGTAGAACATATGATTCGGTGCTGGCCAATCAGTGCCCCAAGATCCCTGGCCATACTCATTGGTTCACACTTGACATGTGACCCAAGTTCTCCAATCAGAGTGAACTCTGAGATTTCTAAAGAAAAAATTTTTGTTGTTTGTTTGTTGTGGAGGTACCGAGGGTTGAACCCAGGGCCTCCTGTTTGCATGCTTTTTAAATGCTGTACCACTGAGACTGCCTCTGGTCTCAAACTTGAGATCCTCCTGCCTCCGCCTCTCCAGTCGCTGGGATTACAGGCGGGCGCCACCACGCCCGCGATTTCTAAAAAATTTTTTAATCAAGTTGCTGGGAGGGGAAAATATATTTGGTTTTGTTCCTTGAGGATTTAGACTTAAGAGGCTAAAGAGGCTGAGACTGCAGGCTGCTCAATGAGGAGCAGAGCTGGGCCAAGAGACAGAGGAATCTTAAGTTCTTTTTTTTTTTTTTTTTTTTGATACTGGGGGTTGAACCCAGAGCCTTGCACTTGCATGCTCTGCAAGTGCTGGACCACTGAGCTGCACCCACAGCCCATTTTTTTTTTTTTTTTTTTTTTTTTTTTTTTTTTTACTTTTTGAGACAGGGTCTTGCTAAATTACACAGACTGCCTCTGGTCTCGAACTCGCGATCCTCCTGCCTCCGCCTTCTTAGCTGCCGGGATTACAGGCATGCGCCACCAGCTGTTGTTGTTGTTAGATGCCGTCGAGTCGTGTCCGACTCATAGCGACCCTCATGGGGTTTTCAATGGCAGATTGTTTCGGGATTGCCTTGGGAGTGGGTTGCCATGTCCTCCCATTTTTACGGTGCTGGGAATTGAACTTGGGACCTCAGAGACTGCAGAGCAGCGCTCTACCATCTGAGCTAAATCCCAGCTTGTTGTTGTTGTTGTTGTTAGGTGCCGTCGAGTCCGTATCCGACTCATAGCGACCCTCATAGGGTTTTCAATGGCTGACTGTTTCGGGATTGCCTTGGGAGTGGATTGCCAGGTCCTTCTCCCGTTTTTGTGGTGCTGGGAATTGAACTCGGGACCTCAGAGACTGCAGTGCAGCGCTCTACCAACTGAGCTAATCTTAAATTCTGATGACAATGCTTGAGCTCGTGAGTCCAGCTGTGCTTGAAGCTAGAGCAATCTCTGGACTTTTCAGTTGTACAAATTAGTTTCTGCTAGCTTAAACTGATTCAGATTGGATTTTTCTGCTGTCTGTAACTGAAGGAGTCGCAACTAGTAATCAGGGAGAAGGGGGCTGGAGATGTAGCTTAGAGGTAGACGGCTTGCCTGCCATGCACAAGGCCCTGGATTCCATCCCTCACACCGTAAAACAAAAACAAACCAGCAAAACAACAGCCTAGGAGAATGCTGGTCTCTGTGCTCCAGTCGGTAAGACCAATCAAGCCTCCATGAAGGAAGGCAGCTTGAGGAAGAGGGAGCACAGAGGTGGGGGGGACCCTTTTCCTGTCATGGTTTCCAGGTTGGGAGAAATACAGAGAGGTGATTTAGCCTCAGAAAAGGCTGGGATACTAGTGGGTCATCTCTGAGCACAGTCATAGTCCTGCCTCCACCACTTCCAGCATGTGGGGATGACCTGGGGCCACCTGAGTGGCCCACCTTGCATCCTCTGCCTGGAACTGCCTTTGCCTTCTTCTCCAGCCCATGAGCCTGCAGCCGTAGCCCTGTGGCATCCGATCCTGTCAGATCTCGGAAGCTAAGCAGGATCCAGCCTGGTTAGTACTTGGATAGGAGACCGCCTGGGAACACCAGGTGCTGTAGGCTTGGGAGAAGGACCTGGCAACCCACTCCCAAAAATCAATCTACCATTGAAAACCCTATGAACAGTAAAGAAGTACTGACAATAGTGTTTCGCCTGTCATAATGTAGGGTTGCTATGAGTTGGATACTGACTCCATGGCACCTAACAACAACAACCAGCCCATGATGACCTCTAGTCCTCTGCCCTCCCAGCACTCCCATAGTGCCTCACTGTGGAGCTCACTCACTGAGTTAACTTGACAGCTAGCGGTAAGGGGAGAGATCCCATTTTGGGCAGCCTGGTGCCTCTGCCTCAAGGGGCACCTGCAAAATGGGAGGTGAGAGCCATCCTCTCTGGTCAAGTGCTGGGTTAAGGGATGGGAAAAAGGCTTTCTTTCTGTAGGGTTCAGTGGCCCTTTAACATACCCAGAGGTGCTGAGTCTCCAAGAGAAATGTTAACATCCTGCTCCCTCTAAATATATTTGACCTGGATCTTTTTCAATAGAGCCTATTAACATACTGAAGGACATTAGTGTCCAGAAAAAGCTGATCTTGCACAACGTGGACCCTCACCAGGGCTCAGGGAATATTTGCTGAATTAGACAGATGACAGATTCCTTTGGGAACCGGTTCCATAGTCTTATTTAGAACCCTGCATAGGCCTCCTCTTCTGTGGCTGCAGGCAGTGCTCCTTGTCAGCACAGAGCAGGAGGGGAGTGCCCTTGGCCAAGGACAGAACTGGCACTAGTAGGTTGGGAGACAGCAAAGAATGGGCACTGTTGTAGATCTTTCCGGAAAGCATTCTGGCACTGTATATCAAGGTCCAAAAAATAGGCATACAGACTTTTGACCTGGAAATTTCACTTCTAGGAAACCATCACAGGGGCAATACTAGAACTGCTGACTACTAGACTTGAAGATGGCCATTGCTTCATTACCACCAGAGTAAACAATTAGAGACAAGTCAAATGTTCAGACAGGAAGTAGGCAAATGGCTGACGGTATAACTGGTCAGGTGATACAACAATGTTTGCAAAGAACTTTGAAGATTGTTTTTAAAGAAATGAAAGTGTTGGCGCACGCCTGTAATCCCAGCGGCTCGGGAGGCGGAGGCAGGAGGATAGCAAGTTCCAGAGCAGAGACAGTCTGCCTAACTTAGTGAGATCGTCTCAAAAAGTAAAAAAAAAAAAAAAAAAAAAAGGGCTGAAGGTGCAGCTCAATGGTCCAGCACTTGCAAAGCATGCAGATGGGAGGCCCTGGGTTCAACCCCCAGTACCGCAAAAAAAAAAAAAAAAAAAGAAATAAAAGTGTTCTAGGGACAGACGGTGTGTCTCTGTGGCATGAGTTTCTGGATTTGATCCCCAGCACTGCAAAACAAAAGCAAACTCTCAGCCTACTGTATGACGTCCACCCTTTGCCTAGTCTAGTCCTTGGCTCCAGAAGTAACACTATTAACTGGCAACGTGGGGCACATGCCTTCCCTTCTGGGACTATCAGTAGTTTTGAATAGTGTGGAGGAAGTTTGTTTATTATTTATTTATTTACTTGTGCTGGGGATTGAGCCTGGGACCTTGCACATGCTAGGCAAGTGCTGTACCACTGAGCTGTACCCCCACCCACTTTAAAATTTTTTATTTTGAGATAGCATTTTGCTAAACTGCTTAGGTTGCCTCTGGCCTTGAACTCATGAACTTCCTGCCTCAGCCTCCTGAGTTGCTGGGATTACAGGTGTGCACAACTATGCCCAGCCTGAAAGCTTGTTTTCGAATGCCAACAGAAAAAAATTGATATGCAAACTCATGTCTACTGTATAATGTAAAAAATTAATCACAGGGCTGGGGGTCTAGCTCAGTGGCAGAATGCTTGCCTAGTGTGCTTGAGGCCCTAGGTTCAACCTCCTTGTTGTTGTTAGGTGCTGTTGAGTTGGTGCCTGACTCATAGTGATGCTATGTACAACAGGCAAAATAGTATTGTTACTGCTTCTCTGCTGTTCCTAGGGTTTTCAATGGCAGATTGTTTTTTGAGAGTGGGTTGCTGGGTCCTTCTCCCAAGCCTACAGCACCTAGTATTCCCAGGTGATCTCCCATCCAAGTACTAACCAGGCCTGACCCAGCCTAACTTCCAAGATCTGACAGGAATTGGATGCCACAGTGGTACAACTGTAGGCTTAAACCCCCAGTACTGCAGGAAAAAAAAAAGGAAACCCACCAAAATGTCACCTCTGGGTGTTGTTGGCATTATAACTTTTTTTTTCTCTAATATTCTGTGTTCTAAATGTTTCACAGTGAACATATGAACTCTGTCAGGGGAAGAAAGAAAAGAATAGGAAGAGAAAGAAAGAAAGAAAAAAGAGAAAGGAAGGAAGGAAGAGAAAGAAAGAAAGAAAGAAAAGAGAGAGAAGGAACGAAGGACAGAAGAAGGAAGGAAGGAAGGACGGAAGGAAAGAAGGAAGGAAGGAAGAAGGAAGAAAGGAGGAGAGGGAAGGGAGGAGGAAAGCAGGGAAAGAGAAGCAAGCAAAGAAAGAAGAGGCAAGACAGCAATCCATGTCCATGTCTCTCGGGCGCAGAGTAGTTTATGGCCAGGAAGTTCTGCGTGCCTTGGCTTCAGGTACAGGATCCAAGTGCTCAAGTCATGCTATCAGAGATCTCTCTCCCTCCTTCAGCTCCGTATTGCTTGGAATTGATTTTGTTCTCTGGCATTTGCCCAGCTACTGTTGAACATGGTGGCCATCGTTCACAGCTTCTTCACAGCCTAATTTGGTGGCACGATGACACGGGCAGGTTTAGTTCCAGCTGCTTACGGGGCCAGGAGGACCATGTAGCACTGAGAACCACTGGAAGGGCTAAGGAGTCTGTGAGGGGACCGAGCTGGTGTGGGAAGGCAATGAAGGGGATTTCAGGGTGGACAAGGGGTGTCTTAGCTCGAGCTGCTATAACAAAAGACCCTAGCCTTGGGTGTCTTAGAAACAACAGACATTTCTTTCTCGGAGCTTTGGAGCTGGAAACCCCAAGCTCAAGGTGCTGGCTGACTCATTGTCTGAGGAGGGCTCGCTTCCTGCCTTCACACTGTGTCTTCATATGGGGGAAATGGCAGATGTTCTCTGGGGTTCCTTCCCTACCACCCCTTGACGGAGTTTCACTATGCAGCCTAGGCTGGCCTTGAACTCGAGATTCTCCTGCCTTCTGGCTCCCAAGTACTGGGTTTACAGGTCCCTGGCAACCAGGGGCTTGTCTTAAAGGGCTCTGCCTCCCTGACTCAATCACCTCCGGGAGACCCCGCCTAACATCATCGCCTTGGATTACGGTTTTAACATACAAACGTGGAGGAGTGAGGGGGACATAAACATTTAGATGGTAGCAGTGGGGACAGAGGGAGTGCTGAGGTGAAATGTGGGGGGCTATGTAGAGACCAAGGGAGAGCTGACTGCTCAGGGAACCACAGAGACCAGGAAAGAATTGCGACTTATTTGTGAGTTTATTTATCGTGGTACTTGGAGGTTGAATCCAGGGCTGTATACAAGCTTTCCAAGTGCTCTACCACTGGGCTGCACCCTGGCCCATTTTTAAAGCTTTTTATCTTGAGACAGGGTTTTGCTAAATTACACAGGCTGCCTCTGGCCTCCAACCTGCGATCCTTCTGCCTCTGCCTCCCGAGTCGCTGAGATTACAGCCATGTGCCACAGCACCAGGCAAGACTTAACTTTTAAGTGGTTAGCTGCTTGTTATGTAACATGTTTGAGACATGGGGCTCCCAGTGGCTATTCCTCCAGGGAGGAGGCCAAGGAAGTGTCTGTGGCAGAGCCCAGGTTTTCCTCAGAAAATGACTATGGCAGGGCACGGTGGCCATAGTCATTACACGCCTGTAATCCCAGAGGCTCAAGAGGCCGAGGCAGGAGGATCACAAGTTCGAGACCAGAGGCAGTCTGCGTCACTTAGTGAGACCCTGTCTCAAAAAGTAAAAAATGGGCTGGGGGTGCAGCTCAGTGGTCCAGCACTTGCAGAGCATGCAAGCATGAGGCCCTGGGTTCAAACCCCAGTGCCACACACACACACACACACACACACACACAAAAGCATCTCCACACAGACCACTAAATCCACTGAGGCTGTAGAATTCAGTGTCATGACGCCATTGGTAGCCTGGAAATGTTCAAGGATCAATATAGTCATATTTCAATATTATAAAATTTCAATATTATAAAATCCATTTCAATATTATAAAATGTCTTTTTGTGTGTGTGGTATTAGGAGGCTGAAGCCAGGGCCTTGTGCCTACTTTGCAAGTGCTCCAGCACTGAGCTGCGCTCCAGTCCCTTTTTAAATTTTTTGTCTTAAGACAAGGTCTCGATCAAATTTGCGCTCCTCCTACCTCCGCCTCAGGAGGTTACACATGCTGGGGTTACACATGCTAGGCATTTTGTAAGGTGGAATTTCCCGTGTTGCCTAGGCTGGACTCAAACTTCTGGGCTCAAGTGATCTTCCTGCCTCAGTTGCCTGAGAAGCTGGGACTCCAAGTGCATGGCACCATACTCAACAAAATGTCAACTTTTAAGTAGTCTGTTTTTACTTTCTTGGAATGCTCCCAGAAAAACTGGTTATAATCTTGGTGGGCTAGGTCTCAGTAACTTTCTCATGATGCACCTAGACCAATATCAATGCCTCAACTTCCCTTTATTAAGTAATTAGGCTCAAATAGCTTGTTAAATATTTGTGTCTTAATTTAGTAGACTTATATTATTTTGGCCTGCAGTCGTAGCACTGTGTCGTCGGATCCTGTCAGATCTTGGAAGCTAAGCACGGTTGGGCCTGGTTAGTACTTGGATGGGAGACTGCCTGGGAACACCAGGTGCTGTAGGCTTGGGAGACGGACCCAGCAACCCACTCCCAAAACTCAATCCACCATTGAAAACCCTATGAACAGCAGAGAAGCACTGACACCGTGTTTCACCTGTCGTATGTGGGGTCGCTATGAGTCGGATACTGACTTGACAGCACCTAACAACAACAACAGTTTTGGGGGGCTGGGATTTAGCTCAGTTGGGAGAACGTCGCTCTGCAGTCTCTGAGGTCCTGAGTTTGATTCTCAGAACCCTCAAAATGGGAGAAGGATGTGGCAATCCACTCCTGAGGCAATCCCGGAACAATCAGCCATTGAAAACCCTATAAGGGTCACTATGAGTCGGACAGGACTCAACGGCACTTAACAACAACATATTATTATTTTTTGGGAAAAGGCCACATAAATTGAGAGAAGAATATTGTTTATTTATTTATTTGAGATAATGTCTTGCTCCATAGCCTTGGTTGGCCTGGAACTCACGATGTACCCCAGGCTGGCCTGGAACTCTTGATCCTCCTGCCTCCGCCTTCTGAGTACTATGATTACAAGTGTGCACCACCGTGTCTGGCTTTTATTTCACTTCTAAGCACAATGAGTGGCTTATGAATGCTATGTGTGTGCCCACAGGGCATTGCACAGCTTCTCAAACGTTAGAATCAGATCACCCTCATTTCTTTTTCTGGAGGGGGGAGTACTTGAGGGTTGAACCCAGGGCCTCATGCATGCTTTGCAAACATGCTGCCACTGAGCTGCACCACCAGCCCATTTTTTACTTTTTATTTTGATACAGGATCTTGCTAAGTTACATAGGCTGCCTCTGGCCTCAAACTTGTGGTCCTCCTGCCTCCAACTCCTGAGTTGCTGAGCTTACAGCCATGCACCACTGCAGCTGGCACTTTGAGGGCCATTTCAACAAGTTTTTTTTTTTTTTTTTCCTTTTTCTTTTTTCTTTTTGGTACTGGGGGTTGAACCCACGGTTTTGCACACGCTAGGTAAACACTGTCACTGAGCTATATCTCCAGCCATTTTGTTTGTTTGTTTTTGGGACAGGGTCTTGATATGTAGCCCCAGCTGGCCCAGAACTCACTATGGAGCCCAGGCTGGCCTAGAACTTGCAATTTCCTGCCTTTGCCTCCCGAGTGCTAGGATTATAGGCGTGTCACCACCTCGACTCCCAGCCCTTTTTAAAAAGATTTTATTTGGAGACAAGGTCTTGTTAAGTAGCCCAGGCTGGCCTCAACTTGTGATCCTCCTGCCTCAACCGCCTGAATGCTGGGATTACAGGTGTGTGCTACCATCCTCAGACAAATCCAAAAAACTTTGGAGTCAAGGCAGCCAGAAGAAGATGAAGAGCCCATAAAGAGCAAGGGGCAGGGTACCTGGACAGGGGTTCTCTGAACCCAAGAAGTCTCCAGGGAAGGTAAAACAATCAGATGCAGCCCAGGAAGCAAGAAGGCCTGGGAGGGGCCACCAGAGGAAGGGCTGAGGGGAAGCAGTGTCTGCAAAGTGAGGAGAGGAAGGGAGGGGGAAAGTGAAGACAGTTCAAGAAGCTTGGATCTGTAGAGAAGGGAAGACTGGAGTTAAAAGTTAGGCAGGATTAAAGGTTTTGTTTTGTTTTTTGCAGTACTAGGGGTTGAATCGAAGGCCTCATACATGCTAGACAAGTGCTGTTCCACCACAGAGCTGCATCCCTAGCCCCTTTTTTATTTTTAGCAAGACAATGTCTTGCTAAATTGCACAGGCTGCTTCTGGCCTCAAACTTGTGATCCTCTTGCCTCAGACTGCTGAGCAGCTGTGATTACAGGTATGGGCCAAGGCGCCTGGCTAAAGCAAAATCTTATATTCAAAAATATATTTAGGGCTGGGGATATATGTAGCTCAGTGGTAGAGTGTGTGATTAGCATGCCTGAGGCCCTGGGTGCCATCCTCAGCACCTTAAAAAAAAGCATATATATAACATTTTTAGTGACTTGAATGCTTTGTGGGCTGAGTTGAAGGGTCAAGAGAAAACTTTCCTGATTTGGTCTTGGGTGTAAACTCTTCTTTCTTTAAATTCCCACCTTGCCCTTCTCTTATGGCATTTATAATTATTTGTCATATCCCCCTAGTAGAGACAAAGTTCAGTAAAGGTAGGTCTGTGCTGAGCATAGCCTTTTTTTATTTATTTTTTATTTATTTATTTTTGGTACTAGGGAGTCGAACCCAGGTCCTTGCAAATGCTTTGCAACTACTCTACCACTGGGCTTCACACCCAGCCCATTTTATTTATATATATATATATATATATATATATATATATATATATATATATATATATATATAATCTTGAGACAGGGTCTTGCTACACAGGCAGCCTCTGGCCTCAGATTTGTGATCCTCCTACCTCAACCTCACGAGATGCTGAGATTAAAGGCTTGTGCCCTTGTGCCTGGCTATAGCCTCTTATTAATATGTATAATGGCTTATGGGTGTGACCCAAATGTGACCAGACCTCCTTTAGGAGACTTTCATGTCCAACCATGGCCAGACTTAGTACCTCATACAGTACCCCCCACGAAAGGCCAATGTTCATCTGTGTATGATGGTGCACACCTATAATTTCAGCACTTGGGAGGCTGAGACCAGAGGATCATGAGTTCAAGGTCATCCTGGGTTACATAGCAAGACCCTATCACAAACAGCCAAACAAACAAACAAACAAACAAGCCAAAAAACAATGCTCAGAAATGCTGGCAAGTAACAATGGGGTGACAGATGAGACGGCATATCTTATCTGTCTGTCTGTCCATCTATCTATCTATCTACATTTGTTCCATGTTGTTGTTGTTTGTTATGTGCCATCCAGTAAGATCTGATTCATAGAGACTCTGTGTACAACAGAATGAAATACTTCTGATTCTGTCCCAGGCACATGATCTTTTTTATGCTTAAGCCCACTGTTGCAGACACTGTGACAATTCTGTTGAGGGTCTTCCTTTTTTTCCTTGATCTGCCACTCTCCCAAACATGATGTCCTTCTCCAGGGATTCGTCCCTCCAGACATGTCAAAAAGATGTAAGAGGCAGTCTAGCTATCCTTGCTTCCAAGGAGCACTCTGGTTGCACTCCTAGGACAGATCTTTTGGTTCTTTTGGCAGTCCATGGTATAGTCAATATTTGTCTTTAGCACCATAATTCAAAAGCATCAGTTCTTCTCCTGTCTCCCTTATTCAACATCCAGCTTTCATAATCATGTGATGTGACTGAAAATACCATGGCATGAGTCAGGCACACCTTCATGTTCAATGTGACATCTTTACTTATCAACACTCTAAAGAGATCTTTTGCAACAGCTTTTCCCAGTGGAATGTGTTTTTTTGATTTCCTGACTGCTGCTTCCATGGGTGTTGATTATAGAATCAAGTAAAGCAAAATCTTGGCAAAACCTCAATTTTTTCTCCCTTTATCATGAAGATGTGTACTGACCCAGTTGTAAGGATTTTTGTTTTGCTGATGTTGAGATAAAATTCATACAGAAGGGTGTGTTCTTTGATCTTTATCAGTAAAAGTTTCAAATCCTCTTCACTTTCAGCAAGCAGAGTTGTGTCATCTGCATAATATAAGTTGTTAATGAGTCTTCCTCCAGTCAAGATGCTGTGTTCTTCTTCATAGAGTCCAGCTTCTTGGATTATTTGCTCAGCATAGAGATTGAAGAGGTATAGTAAAAGTATACAGCCCTGATGCATACCTTTCTTGATTTTAAACCAGGCAGTGTTGCCTTGTTCTGTTCAAATGACTGCCTCCTGGTACATAGAACAGAGCAAACTTTTACCAAATTTTCTGCACAGAAATTTATGTTTCTTCTTCCAGGTTCCTTTCTCCAAGGCTACGCTGCCTGGGATTCCCTCCCCTCCACAGGTTATAAATCTCCTCTTGATTGTCTCATAGCTGAAATCTCCTCTGCAGCTTGCATAGGTCGGAACTCTTGACTACCTTTGTCCCTTGTTGTTGTTGTTGTTAGGTGCCGTTGAGTCGGTATCCGACTCATAGCGACCCTCATAGGGTTTTCAATGGCTGTTTTGGGATTGGCTTGGGAGTGGGTTGCCAGGCCCTTCTCCCATTTTTGGGGTGCTGGGAATTGAACTCGGGACCTCAGAGACTGCAGCGCAGCGCTCTATCCACTGAGCTAAATCCCAGCCCTTTAGCATACTGCTTAAGACTTCTGTCCTAAGGCCAGCTCCATGAACCTACACACGTTTATGGCAGTTATTAATGACTCTATCAGCACTTCTCAAAGTCTAGTCCACAGTGTGTGTATCACAGTCACCTGGAGTGCATTCCTTATTTTATTTTACTTTTTGCAGTGCTGGGCATCAAATCCAGGGCCACAAGCTCTATCATTGAGCTACAGCCCCAGCCTCTGGGGTGCACTCCCACGCAGATTTGTGGACATCACATCTACAGAATCAGAATCAAGTTCCACCTCAGCCTGCACCCAGCCTGTAAGAGCTGACCTCAACCTTGACCTAAGAAGGAGCCTACTCCCCTGCTCCTCCTTTGACCTCTCTTTTTGCTTGTGATCACCTATGGCCTATATCGCCTCCCTGTTTCTCCTCTCTCCCCTCGGTGTTCTGCCAAACCCCACGGCTCAGCTCAGTGCCACTGATCGGCGCTGTCCCAGAAGCACACACGTCTTTACATTGCTTGTTTAGAAGGAAAACTCTTCCCTGAGCATATGCATCGCTTCCCCAAAGAGAGAGGAGGTTCCTAAGACACCTGGACTGTTCTTGATCTGAAAGTTTTGGCCAGATGAAAAGTGTGGAGAAGCATTTTCCGGGTATTTCTTTTTCTACCGTATGTGTCCAGTCTCCCAAAAGGGCTCCCTAAGGGAATTTGGGGGAGCAGATATGGTTCACGAAATGGAAGAAGATAGTTTCACTGTGAGAAAAGAGATGGCATTTCAAGAAAGCAAAAGGAATTTATTTATTTATTTATTTATTTATTTAGTACTGCAGAGTTGAGCCCAGGGCCTTGCACATGCTAGGCAAGTGCTCTACCACTGAGTTGCTTGCCCGAGCCCCTGTTTGATTTATTTATTTATTTATTTATTAATGTATTTATTTATTTTTTGTGATACTGGGAGTTGAACCCAGGGCCTTGCACCTGCATGCTCTGTAACTGCTGGACCACTGAGCTGCACCCTCAGCCTACTTTTTAACTTTTTGAGACAGGGTCTCACTAAGTTACTCAGACTGCCTCTGGTCTCGAACTTGCGATCCTCCTGCCTCCGCCTCCCAAACCGCTGGGATTACAGGCATGTGCCACTGCCACCGGCTTATTTTTTATTTTTTGAGACAGGGTTTCCCTAAATTGCATAGGCTGTCTCTGGCCTTGAACTCAAGATCCTCCTGCCTCTGCCTTCCAAGTTGCTGGTATTACAGGCAAGCACCACAGCACTGGGTTTTTTATTCAGTTTTTGATATTCAAAACATAGCTTTTGAAGGCAATGATCTACCTGGGTGAGGAACAGAATCACTGAAAGATGGTGCCAATACACTGAGAATGTACTGCATCTCCTCACTACCCACAGAGGAAGGAGCAGCTTTGCTTTTTTTTTTTTTTTTTTTGGTGGTACTTGAGGGGTGAACCCAGGGCATTGCATATACTTTGCAAGTGCTCTACCACTGGGCTGCAATCCCAGCCCATTTTTTATTTTTTATTTTGAGATAAGGTGTTGCTAAGTTATGTAGGCTGCCTCTGACCTCGAAGTCTCCGTTTTCCCGCTTCCGTCTCCTGGGTCACTGGCGTTAAAGGTGTGTGCCACTGTGCCTGGCTCAAAGAGCAGGTTTTCTAGTAGACTCTCCTGTTCTCTAGCCTTAGACCTACTACTTTAGTAACCAGAAAACTGTTTTTTTTGTTGTTGTTGTTTGTTTTGTTTTGTTTTTGTTGTTTTGCAGTAGTGCGGGGCTGAACTCAGGGCCTCACACATACTTTGCAAACACTCTACCACTAAGCTGCACCCCTAGCCTCGCTTTTTATTTTTTATTTACTTTAATTTTTTTTTTTTTTTTTTTTTATTACTGGGGGTTGAACCCAGGGCCTCATGCCTGCATGCTTTTTTTTTTTTTTTTTTTTTTTTTTTTTTTTTTTTTTTTTTTTTTTTTTTTTTTTTTTTTTTTTTTTTTTTTTTTTTTTTTTTTTTTTTTTTTTTTTTTTTTTTTTTTTTTTTTTTTTTTTTTTTTTTTGTGGTTTAACAATTTAATACATTCAAGAGTAGTTAGGAGAACAAAGTAACAAAGAATCCAGTATCTGTGATCCAGAGAAATAGAAAGGGAACTGGCCCTTTTGCAATAAAGCTTGTGCTTGAAGGGAGAAGAGGCAAAGGAATGCCTGAAGGCCCACAGCAGGTGGCCCTGGAACGAGAGCACTTCCAAACCTCACAAACTTGTGTGTCCATCTACAGTCACACCCACAGAACCAATGCTGTTGGAGGGTCCTATAGGAGAAGGCCAAAAACAAGGCTCAGGAGTCTTCTCACATGCAGACCCCATGCAAACACGGGCAGCCTGACCCTCATTGGGACGGGGGTCCAGGGAGGGCCTCCAGACAGGCAGGGCCAGTGAAGCCCTCCCAGAGGCCTTCTGTCCCTACTGCTGCACCTCCAGCCTGTGCTGGGCTCTCAGATTTCAGAACAGAAATGCTGTCTATGTGGGCACCCACTGGCAGTGGCTTCCTTCCTCCAAAACCTTCTAGAAGACTCTAGGGACCACTATGCCAGTGTGAGCTGCCAGGGCTGGGCTGATGTGGTCAGCAATGCCTGCATGCTTTGCAAGTGCTGGACTACTGAGCTGTGCTCCCAGCCCGTTTCTTTAAACTTTTTTTTGAGACAGAGTCTCGCTAAATTACGCAGACTGCCTCTGATCTCGAACTTGCGAGTCTCCTGCCTCCGCCTCCCCAGCCACTGGGATTACAGGCGTGCACCACTGTGCCCGGCAGTTTAGTTTTTATCTTAAGACAGGGTCTTGCTAAGTTATACAGGCTGATGCTGGCTTCCAATTTGCGATTTTCCTGCCTCCATCTCCTGAGTGGCTGGGATTACAGATGTGTGCCAGTGCGGTTGGCAATTATTGGTATTTTATCAAGAACTGTGAAAGCTACAGCGCTCAGAGGGAAGTTCCTAAAAAAGAACTCCTTCTGATTTTCTCCCTGTGTCAACCCTGAAAGTCCTGCAGGGGTAATCACATCTCTCCCATGCTGGCTTCCTCTGACCATGGTCTTAAAGATTCCTTGCCTTCCCACAGCCCGGATGTTCCCCATAGTTCTCTTTCTTGTGTACACTCTTGGAAGCAGCTGCCAAGGCACTCAGGAACCAGATCTATCAGTCCATCTCTGCAGTAAAATAAAGTTGAGAGCCTATGATCTGATAAATATCTTTCTTCCCTCATGGAGACAGTTCATGTTCTATTAAAAAAATAGAGATGGAAGCAGTGCCATGCTAAAGACTGTAGGAATCTTTTAATTTGTGTTTTAATTACATTATATAATAATAATAATATCACAGTCTATTTTACAAGTTAAATGTATGAGAATGTATGAAATAGAAATGGTAGGAAAAAAACTAAATGTGGGTCAGGAACGTGAATTTTTCCCAAACCGGGGACCAAAGGAAGCCTGCAGGGCCCAAGGAAGAGGCAGGGCAGGTGACAGGTGCAGTATCAGCTCGTGGTATGGGTTTGATCCCATTTTGCACCAGGAAGGAGTCAAGGCATGTCCCCTGCCCTGGTCTGGGGTTGGGAGATCAGTCTGGTCAGTGGAAGATGGCGGCCTGGGAGAAAAAGGCCATCTGATTACCTACACAGAGTTGGTCCCCTGGTGGCTGCAGGCAGGATCTTCATCAAGGGAACTGGGAGAAGTGTCAAAAATCAAACGTGGAGGAAAAAAGTAAGTTTCCTCCTTCCCCCACACTCCCAAATTCCTGAAGTGCACACAGGGTCTTCTCTCAAACATAGAAAAGCCTCACTCTGGATGTGCTTACAAGAAGATCGTCGTCAAAAAACTTTGTCTCTATGATGACGTTCCCCCTGTGGGAAAGAGGAGAAATGAGAGGGCAAGACAACGACGCGATCAGGAGAGGCGCAAGGTTCGGCTCTACACGTACCTTCCTTCTGCTGGTGCATACCTGAAATCCCAGCACCCAGGAGGCTGAGGCAGGAGGACAGTGAGTTCAAGGCCAGCCTGGGCGATGTAAGGGCATCCTGTTTCAAGAAAACAAAAGACAAACCAAAAAGTCTCAAAACCCTTGGTCCATATGGGTTATTTATTTATTTGGGTTACTTTTTTGTTTTGTTTTGTTTTGAGACAAGGTCTTACTGTATAGTCCAGGCTGGTCTGAAACTTGCTGTATAGACCAGGCTGGCCTCAAACTCATGTTGATTCTCCTACCCCAGCCTCCTAAGTGTTGGGATTATAAGTGTGGGGCACCATTCCAGCTCTTTGTCCAGGTGGGCTGGATGTCTCACATGGTATTTAACTTGGGTGACTAGTTTGTTTCCATCAAGTTCAGAAATCAGAAACAGCAGTATGTCTCCTCACCTTGGTATACTAATGCCTTGGTAAATGCTCTGCACTCAGGTTGCCTATAGATCCCATGGACCCTCTCATACTTAGATGGCGGACACCTCTGGCTGGATACATATGGATGCCTCAGACTTGGGCTGACCTTGGGAGAGGGACCTTTCCCTACAATACTGACTGCAGCGGACAGCTGGGGTTTGGCCTGCTCTGTAGCAACTCTCCCATCTTTGAATGACAGCACTTTGCTCTTTGCATTTGGGGAACCATCTCTCCTCCAGTCCATGGGTAAGCTGAAGGACCTCTCCCTCACCTTGTAAAGAGATGACCATAGCATTTAACTTGGGCCTCTCAGATTCTCTCTCCTGTGCAGGATCCTTCCTCTGGCTGCTCCCTGAGGAAGCCAATCAGATTCTACCCCTTGCATCCCCAAGTCTCTCATTTGCTCTAACCTTGTTCTATTAGCCAGAACACATTTTTTATGGCTTGCTACCAAAGAATCTTAGATGATGCCCCCATATTGTGAGGGTAGAATTTCACTTTAATAGGTGGGTGTCTCAGTGTCTCCATTTGTATGGTGGGAGAGACTGTGACCTTACCAAATCACTCTGAGTGAAAGGTAACTGTTTTGGGGGGTTCTCAAAAGATAAGTACTGTCTTTTGGGCTCTAAAAAGTAATACATGACATAATGGAAAGATGTTATCCTAGATACTGGTTTTAGTACTTGGAAAAAATCAGGCCTGGACAAGAAGTCAAACGACGGTTAATAAAATCTAAAAAGAATTATCCTGTAACTTCCCAGTTATATTTCTGCTGGTAATTAATTATAAAACAGGCAAATAAGGTGCTCAAAATATGACTGGGTGATAGAATATGAACTTGTTATTGGGTTGGGGTGTACCTCAGTAATAGCGTGCTTGCTTGGCATGTGTGAGAACTGGGTTCCATCCGTAGCACACACATACAAAATGCTACTATCATCATTAAAAGTCTATTAAAGAAAATAGCTATTAAAAACTTAAAACTTTAATAACCTCTATTTATTTATTTGGGCTTGGGTTTAGCTCAGTTGGTAGAGTGCTGCTCTGCTCTCTCCAAAGCCCTAGGTTTGATCCTCAGTGCCACAAAAATGGGAGAAGGATGTGGCAGCCCCTTCCTGATAGTCATGAAACAATCAGCCATTGAAAACCTGTGAATAAGTACATAGGGTTACTGTGAGTTGGACCCGACTCAACAGCACCGAACAACTACAATTTATACATATGATGTGGCTTTCATAAAAGACTGGAAAGAGACGATCCAATATTACACAATTATTGGTAGCCCAGGCTGGCCTCACACTCACGATCCTCCTGTCTCTGCCTCCTGACTGCTAGAATTGTAGGTATGCATGTGCCACCACACCTGGCTATGACATTAACTCTTTAGAAGGTACTATTACTAAAACTTTGTGTGTGTGTGTGTGTGTGTGTGTGTACATGCTTGTGTGTGCTGGGGATGGAACCCCCACTCATGCTAGGGAAGTGCTCTACCACTGAGTTATACACTGAGCACTACAAAAATATTTCAAAGACTAATACCTTTTCCTAAGAGAAAATGGTAGGTGGACAGTTACTGACAATGCTTTTGGACAAAAAAACAAATTAAGTGTTCTTTGCACAGGGAGCATAGCTATTAAATTATAAGCTAGTCTCTAAAATCATTCTCCTCTAAGACACAATGAGGACTCTGGTAGATTGTGTTAAGGTGTTCTAGGTAATGCACAGAGATACCAGAGGACAGCAGTCAGGAGAGGGAGCAAAGTAGCTACCACCTGTCAATCCCCTTCCACATCAATCCATTTTATCTTTAGTCCACTTCTGTGGGAGAGACTTATTCATTCTCTGTTTGGACATGAAAGACTAAGGCTTAGAGAGGTAAGGTATATTCTTGCCCACGATGTCAGGTAGTCTGGATGAATTGGGAATTTAAAATGCTATCTAAAGTTTTTGATTTTTTTTTTTTTTTGCTCTATCACACACCTGTCTTTTTTACAGGACAAAAGTGTGTACACTAAGACACCCCTGGGTACTCTTTTACCCTCACCTCTCCCTAGGTTCCCTGCCCTGTGTATGAGACCAGGAGTCCCACCTGCCTGGAATGCCTGCTTCAAGATACACTGCACAGTTTTGTGGGACCTCACTCACGTTAGGACGCTGGCTGGCATCATCTGGGACTCAGGTGCTGCTTCTATCAGGGACTGCCAGGTATTTGTGGAGTTAGGGATCACAAAGCCAAACTCGAAGAACCATTCTGAAGGGAGAAGGAAAAGCTGGTGAGCAGGTGTCCCCATGTAATTGTTAAGGGCTATTTGTTCCCCTCCTTTACAGTGAGCCTCTTCCTACCCCAGAACAACCAAAGGAAGCTATCAGAAACCTCCCAGCCCAGAGGCAAAAGGAAGGACAAGGACACAGGCTGCCCTCTGAATCTTGCCAGAGGCCCACTTCTTATAGGGTCCAACAAGCAGGACATAGTATAAGCAGCTTCTCCTTAGAAGCAGCATGGGTATGAACTAAAACAGTGTCACCTGGAATTTTTCTGGTACTTAGGGGTGGAACCTATGGCCTTGCACATACTGTGCAAGTGCTCTACCACTGGGCTGCACCTCCAGTCAATTTTTTCTTTTTGATCTTGAGACAGGGTCTTGCTAAATTACACAGGCTGCCTCTAGCCATGGACCTGCCATCCTCCTACCTCTGCCTTCTGAGTTGCTGGGGTACCAGGTGTGCGCTACCGTGCCCAGCTTCCTTGGAATCTTAGCTCTAAGGTTCCTACGTGTCCTCTTACACTGCATTTGAGAATCAGTGCAGGGTAGCCTCATCAGTCAAGTCTTAGGATGCTGTATGTGGAGAGCTGGACTACGTCTGATCACAGCTGCTTCCTCCATGACACCACAATACCACATCAGCAATAAACCTGGCACAGAGACCCAGGCTCCTAGGGCCAGAGGTCGAAGTCCTGTACTGTGGCTAGCTTTGTTTTAGTTTGTTTTTACCGGGGATCCCCAATCTTGCAAAATGTAGGACTCTTATTACAAACTGAGTTGTAAAATGAGTGTTTTCAAAGCAATGCTTTGCTTTGACTTCAGGCATGCAGGCGGAATACCTTCTAGGCATTGCCCTTTGAAGTAAACTTTTTGTTCCAGGCGGAATTTTTCCATTTGTTCTGCTGAAGAAAAGTTCAGTTCTCGAGACACTGCCTTGCACTTGAGGATTTTCTTGGGAACACGGGCTGATAAGAGAAAAAGAAATGTTGGAGCCCTCTTAACTGAAAACTATGAGTATGATGCTTCAGGTTTCTATCACACATTGTCTTTGCTCTATCACAGGTAGCCCAGGCTGGCCTCACACTCACACACAGCTGCTGCCGCTGCCTTTTTTTTTTTTTTTTTTGTGGTACTAGGGGGTTGAACCCAGGGTCTCGCGCCTGCATGCTTTGCAAGTGCTGAACCACTGAGCTGCACCCCATCCCACTTTTTTTTTTTTTACTTTTTGAGACAGGGTCTCGCTAAATTGTGCAGACTGCCTCTGGTCTCGAACTTGCGGTCCTCCGGCCTCCACCTCCTGAGCTGCTGGGATTACAGGCAGGTGCCACTGTGCCCAGCTCACTGCCTTTTTTTAACTTTTTTTTTCTTTTTTTTTGAGACAGTGTCTCTCTGTATAGCTCAGGCTGGCCTTGAACTCATGTGGATCTTCCTGCCTCTGCCTCCCGTGTGCTGGGATTGCAGGAGTGCACCACCACACTCGGTTTATTCACGGAGCTTCTTACGGCTGAGTGAGAACACTTGTTATATATATCAAGTATATTATTTCAGAGAATGCCTTAGTAGCTACACTACACTCTTCAGCCAAAGGCCAGCATCCTATTGGGGTCAACCGTATGTGAGAAGTTGTCAACAACACCAGACCTAGTGCCTCAGTGGGCCTCACCTCACTGCTCTCATCAGGCCCAGGGCTGCGTGGGTGCCCTCTCTTTCTATTCTGTTCTGTTAGGTGCAACTCTTTACCTTTTCTTTTACTTCAGGAAGATGAAAACGCAAATTTTCTTTTGGAAAGATGCTGAGATATTAGTTTACATCTTTGGGGATGTTCTAATGCTAAAATTTCAGCACAAAATGGGTTTTTCAAAGTTGGAGAAAGACATGTAAGGAAAAAAAAAAAACCCTGTCAGCAACGTGGAGTTGCATGCTATCCTTTCAGGGCTCACTCATCTATTGGGCGCACGTTAACTTAGCATCTTGATTCCAGGGCCTGTTCTGCCAGTTGGACACAGGCTGTGCACACAAGGGGTAGGAAAGTACCTTCATGCTCCACACCAGGGACAGACAGGTCTTCTGTTCCTTGCCAGAGTATCTTCCCTGTCTCAGCATCACGAAGGTTCATCCAGTTTCTGATCAAATATGATTAAGGGAAAAAAAAGGCTCAGAAAGTGACTCCTACTTTGTACTGTAGTGGTATCACATTGGCTCCTACCAACTCTTGTTTACTTTCTAGCAAGTTTGCCAAACTGCTAAGTGCTGTGGTGAAAGTGGATACTGATATGAAAAAAAAAAAAAAAAAAGATATCTAAAAGAAGAAGCAGAAACTTACAGGAGATATGAAAGAGATAGCAAAAGAATAATGAAAAAATTAAAATTTGCCAATAGAATCAGACTGGTCAGGATAAAAGACCTAAAGGAATAAATATCAGAGGTGCCCCAGAGAAATGACTCATGCGGATTCTACTACAGTGAAGAATGACCACAGTCCATAAGCTTTTTAGTCTCCTGTTTTTAAAATGAGAAGATAGCCAAGAACAGCTAGAAATTCAGAGCATTTACTATTGAAACAAACTAAAAGAAAAAACCAACTTAAAGGAAAAAAGAGACTACAGAAAAAGATGCAAACTTTTTAAAAAGAGCATTAAAAGATGGGGGGTGGGGAGAGCAGAGGGGTGCGGTGGCACATGCCCAGTGAGTCAGGAGCCTAAAGCAGGAGGATCGTGAGTTTGAGGCCAGAGGCAGCCTGCACATCTTAGCGAGACCTTCTCAAAATTAAGAAAAATATTAAGAGGATCTACAGGTACAGATTAGTGGTAGAACATTTGTCAGGCATGTGTAAGGCTCTGAGTTCAATTCTTTAGTACTGGAAATATATATATATATATATATATATATATATATATATATATATATATATGGGGGGGGACAGAGAGGGAGAGAGAAATAAAGAGATGATGTTATACAAAACTGATTTTGCAGATTTTAGATGATTATCTCTGGCTCAAGGTTACAACTTACGAGCTAGTCAACCAATACTTTGTCCGTACAAAAATGCCTTCTAACCTAAGTATTTCTATTTTCTAGTTTTTGTATTATTTGATATAATAAATGAGTCAATAATACCAATTTTTTAAAAAAATACATGCAGAGAACAAGAAGTACCTCTAGAAAAAACATATATTTTGGTGCCAGGATAGAAAAGAAGAGTAAAGACACAAAAAGTGGATAACACTCCAAAAGGTCCAACGTCTAATAACAGGAGTTCTGGGAAAACAGAATGGAGAAAACAGGGGAGAGGATATCATCAATAAATTAACTCAAGAAAATTCCCCAGATTGAAATGTCTAGCCAATACCCAAATCCCATCATAATGAATTTGTAGAAGGTCAAAGATAAAGCGAAGCTCCTTCCAGAGGGAAAAGAAGTTGGAGTCTAAAGAGTCAAAATCAGAGTGGGGGTGGGAGGAACAAGATGAATCAGACTTTTTAGCAGGAACTCCAGAGGACAGAAGAAAACTGAGCTGTGGCTTTATCATTCTCAGGGAAACAATTTCTTTTCTTTCTTTTTTTTTTTCTTTGCAGTACTGGGGGTTGAACCCAGGGCCTTGCACCTGCATGCTCTCTGCAAGTGCTGGACCACTGAGCTGCACCTCAGCCCATGTTTTTTTACTTTTTGAGACAGGGTCTCTCTCGCTAAATTACGCAGACTGCCTCTGGTCTCGAACTTGCGATCCTCCGGCCTCCACCTCCCGAGCTGCTGGGATTATAGGCGTGCGCCACCACGCCCGGCCAGGGAAACAATTTCTGACACAAACTGGAAAATGTTTTTAGTTTCTCAACTGATGATGATGTGCTACACTGAAATGTTGGAGAAAGCCAAGGAAGAGGACAACATGAGGTCCAGGAAGCAAAGGATCTTATACAAGATTAACTGGGGGAGTCCCTGCATGGTGGTGAAGAAAGGGTCCCAAGACAATAGCTCCAAGACTGGCCAGGTGCAGATGAGAGCAGGGCAGGATGGTCAGGGAGAAACTTTCTCTGCAGAAAATGAAATTCATGAAACACTCAACATGTGTTTACAGAGAGTCAGTTATACAGTTAGAGTACATAGTGCAAGAGATCTAAGCAAATGGAGCAACAAACAAAAACATAAAAGGCCAATCCTGACATCAGGGAAAAATCAAAGGTAGTACTGGAAGGAAAAAGTAGTCACAGTGCACTACATGACTTCACTGCTGATAGTGTTGATGTGGTCATAATATTAACACGGACTACATATCCAATAGAGTTACATGGAAGGATGAGAGAAGGACAAGGGTGTACAGTCATGAAGTGTTGAGAAACAATACAGGTGACATTTTTCATAGTGGGAAGTCAATAGATGATGCCTACAACTGAAGCACTGAGATGTAGCCACACTATGCTCTTTAGAAATATCACAGTAAATGCCAAATAAAGCAGCTAAAATGAATTGAAAATAGTTTTCTCTGGGGAGTAGAAAATAGAGGTGGGAGGAAAGAGAGTATTGTTCCTCATTAGAAACTAGGTGGACTGATTCTTTAAATGGTGCCAACATACAACTTTATAACAATAAAGGCTAAACTTAAAAAGATAGTTTTGTTTCTAGCCAGGTGTGGTAGTACACACTTGTACTCCCAGCACTTGGGAGTGAGGCAGGAGAATCGGGAGTTTGAGACCTGCCTAGGCTACGTTAGCTAGATCCTGATTCGAAAAAACAAACAAAAACCAAAACCAAAACCAAAAAGAGGGACAAAGAAAAAAAAAAATTAGTGTTATCCATGCATGGAGGCAGTCTGTGAAAGATGGTTAATATTTGTAAAGAGAATGCCTGCCAGCTAAACCTGGGTGATACACAGGAGTTTGCATCGACCTTTTTTTTCCCCCTATCTAGCAACCAAACAACCCCTCTTCCCAACAGCAAGCTGCTGCCTCCCACCCAGAGGCAGGCACTGTGCTGTACCACAAGCGCTAGAAAGGCAGGTCCTTCACTTCCAGCTCTGGTGCAGCTGGAGTGAGCATTAGGCTGAGGCTTGGACACCACAGTGTCCAGTTCTGGGGTCCTGAAGCTGGAGTCACACAGGCACGTGAAGAAGAGTCTGGCGATGGTGGAGGTTTCCTGCTGTGTGGCCTTTGGCTCAGGTCCTGGTCCTCCAACTTCCAGGCAGTTCCCAGAGTCTCAGAGAACTTCGCTACACTTTCCCATCGTTTGACTCACTGGAAGTGGAGGACCCTGCATAGCACCGCCGACATGCATCACATCCGTGATGGAAAAACAACCTTCTGGACACATTCTTTGATGGCTTTGCTGCTACACAGAGGAGTCACACAACATAACCAAGGGCTGTCGAGCAGAGCATCTGGAAGGCAACAAGGACTCTCCTGGAGTTGTTGTTGTTGTTGTTGTTGTTGTTAGGTGCTGTTGAGTCGTATCCGACTCATAGCGACCCTCATAGGGTTTTCAATGGCAGATTGTTTTGGGATTGCCTTGGGAGTGGATTGCCATGTCCTTCTCCCATTTTTGGGGTGCTGGGAATCGAACTCGGGACCTCAGAGACTGCAGAGCAGCGCTCTGCCAACTGAGCTAACATCCCAGCCTTCTGGAGGAGGGCAGTCCTAACTCACTCTCCATGTGCTTGCTATGTCTCCAGCCACTGTAGTTTCTCTACACCTACATGGTTGGCCTCTTCTGCTTCACATTTCCTGACTCTGCTTCATTTATTTATTTTTTTGTGGTGCTGGGGATGGAACCCAGCGCCTTGCACATGCTAAGCAAGCACTCTACAACTGAGCTACACCACCTTGCCAGCCCCTTTTAAAAACTAAATTCAAAAGCAACTCTGAGGTTTGCCGAGGTCATATCTTACACTTCTAAGCACTGCCAATCTGCCCACCTAGCCCAGGGTCTGTGTATGTATGAGAGCTTCTCCAATGGGAGAAGGAAGACACAGACACTACTGCCCTGCCAACCCACTCTGAGCTCAGATCTGAACACAGCTGAGGGATTCAGAAGACACAGTCCTCATGTGGACTGCTCTCCACAGGTTTCTCATTCCTCCAGGACAGAGTGTCCCATGTACCCATGACAGCAACACAGACTTTCTAGAAATTAAACAACAGATATAAACACAAATAGAAATTACTTCTACTGTTGCAGACTCACAGGTAGGCAAGGCATTCTAGCAAAACTACTATGGGAAAAGCCTCAGAAAACGGGTCTCAGCACAAGCCACAGCTGATCAGAAAATGCATTCTGTCAGTTTCCAGAAAATGCATTAGTGCCACTGGCCCAGATCAGCAAGAAAATTCTGGGACCAGAGCTCATTTTTCAATCTGTGTAGGAAGTGATAAAAACAAGGAAGCTTTAAATTAGTTTTCTACATGACACACTTAATGGACAGTGAATTTGAAATCCTTCCATTTTACTGCAAGGGCCAGAAGCAGCTAAAGATACATGATTGGTCTCTACAATATAAGTGCACTTCTCTTTGTAAGTAATCAGGTTAAGGACTTAACTTATCATCTTCTGGAGGAATTTATTTTATAAAAATATCTTTGGCTTATTCAACAGTTATCCATCTCCTGCATGTACCCTAATCTGGAAACTATCAGTGTCTATATCAAGTGCTTCATTTTACAATCTTAACAAGATTTGGAAGATTTTATTCACAATAAGTAATACAAAATTAGGGAAACACAAAGAGAGCTCCATCTAATGGCGTTGGGATAGAGGCTGCTTAAGCCCCTTCCAAGTTCTGTAATTTTAGGGATAGAAAGAAAGGCTCTGAGCTGGGCATGGTAGTGTAGTCCTGCTTAGGCAGGAGGATCAATGTAAGTTCCAGGCCAGCCTGGGCTACATGAAACTCTGTATCAAAGAAAAAAGAAAAAGAAAAAAAGAAAAGAAGGCTCTAGCCTGAGGGTATAGCTCATTGGTAGAACATTGGTCTAACATGTGCAAGGCAGGTTTCATCCCCAGCACTGGAAATGAACAAACAAAAAGGGAAAAAAGCAAGCAAGCAAGCAAAGGAAGACTTTTAGTTCATGGTAGAGATGTAATCATGTGGGAATTGCTTTACAAGTCATAAAAATGCAAATCTAATATACCACATATTCTCTAATCTGCATCCGGATCTAATTTACACTGTTGCACTGCGTTGCTTTTACATGTACAGCAGTTCTATAATATTTCTCCAGACCAGCTCTTGAGCCCAAACCTAATCTGCATGTGATCCTAATCCATATCTGATTTTTTTTTAGCCTTCTAAAACTGTGGAAAGGGTGCAAGTTAGTTTGAAGAATGTATAGTAGCCTATTAGTAAAAAAAATTTAAGAATTATTATGGCAGGTATTGTAAAAAAATAACAATGAGGAGCCAGCCGGCCATGGTGGCACACGCCTGTAATCCCAGCGGCTGGGGAGGCAGAGACTGGAGGCAGTCTGTGTAATTTAGCGAGACTCTGTCTCAAAAAAGTAAAAAAATGGGCTGGGCCTGCAGCTCAGTGGTCCAGCACTTGCAAAGCATGCAAGTGTGAGGCCCTGGGATCAACGCCCATTACCACACACACACACACACACACACACACACACACAAAAAAAAAAAAAAAAAAAAAAAAAAAAAAAAAAAAAAAAAAAAAAAAAAAAAAAAAAAAAAAAAAAAAAAAAGTAAAAAATAAAATAACAATGAGTACTAGGAAAGTTGACCAGTGGTAGAATGTTTGCCTGGGGTGTGTCATGAAGCCCTGGGTCAATCTTCAGTATCACCACCCACCTTTCAACAAAAAAAAAAAAAGAAAGAAAGAAAGAAAAGAGAGGGCAGAGGGGAGGGAGTCTGGTGATGTGGTATACACCTATAATCCCAGCACTTGGGAGGCTAAGGTAGGAGGATGGCGGGTTTTAGGCCAGCCTGTGCTTCACAGTGAGACCCTGTCTCAAAAAGCAACCAACCAACCAACCCACCAACTAAACCAAAACAAACCCCCAAAACCAATCCCTCCAATGAGCTTCCTAAAAACCAAACAAACCAAAACAACAAAAAACAATGAGAACAGCTGGTCCTCAAACATGGAAACATTTGCTAACAATGTTAGAAGTAAAAGCTTAGCTTTTATGACTGATCATCCTCTGGCTGAAAATATTGTTGCTTTGACAGTTTTTTGCTAACCATACTTTTTCAGAGAAAAAGAGCCTGAGTTTTAAGATTCAAAGGTCAAGTCACTTCCAATCATGAGACAGGAGGATTAGGTCGACAAGCTCTATAAGTAGGGGGGCCAGGGCACTATTTATAAATACTGTCCTCTGGGTCAGCCAGGTCTTTTCTCGTGTCGAGGCTCCCTGGTGACCTGTACAGAGGAGGAGCACAAAAGAACACTCTTTTAATATGGGAAGCCTCTGGCTTAGAGGAGAGATGTCCCTAGCATTGGGTCCCTTGTATTTGGAACCAGGCAGAATTAAAAAGCAATGTATAAAAGTAGATAACACATCTTTAAAATAAGCTTCAGAGCAAAGCAATAAGCTTCAGAGAAAAATCAGTAGCTTGAAAAGTATTAAGCCTTAGGAAAGGTAAAAAGAGAATTAAACA
Organism: Pedetes capensis; assembly: GCA_007922755.1. Classification (NCBI taxonomy): domain Eukaryota; kingdom Metazoa; phylum Chordata; class Mammalia; order Rodentia; family Pedetidae; genus Pedetes; species Pedetes capensis. The sequence goes on along the minus strand of VMDO01000371.1, from coordinate 184,895 downwards.
TTCCATAAACATTATGGAAGAATGGGAGACCCTCGCTTGCTTCAAAGTGAAGGGTACCTAAATTCTTTTGTGTTGAAGAAGAGATGTGACCTGGTATGATTTAGATGCAACCAGTACAGGAGCTAGGAACAGATTTGAGGTACAGAAGGCAATGAGGGAGGTAGGTGGTGGAGTAAAGGAAAAGCTTGGGGATTGGAAGAAACTAGTTAGATGAATGGGGTACTAGGTAAATTTTCTTGAGAGATGTGAAGCCAGGAAATGGACTAAAAGAATTCAAAATATTTTGTAGTCACCTAGGAGCATTTTGGAATAGGTACACTGGTACTGTTGTTGTTGGGTTCCATTGAGTCAGGTTGGACTCATAGAGACCCTCATAGGGTTTTCTTTTTTCCTTTTTCTTTCTTTCTTTTTTTTTTTTTTCTTTTTTGAGACAAGGTCTTGCTAAATTATGCAGACTGCCTCTGGTCTTGGACTTGTGATCCTCCTGCCTCTGCCTCCCAAATCACTGGGATTACAGGGGTGTGCCACTATGTCTGGCCCTCATAGGGTTTTCAGTGGCTGAATGTTTCAGTATCACTTGGCGCGTGGATTACCACATCCTTCTGTTTTTGCGGTGCTACGGATGGAACCCAGGTCCTCAGAGGGTGCAGAGCAGCACTCTACCCACTGAATTAAACTCCAGACCTACACTGGTTCTAAGAGTCCTAATGTTAAATGTAATAAACATACTATACATGCCAGAACCTCAGTGGGCAGTGGAAAGAAGAATGAGATAAATTAGAAAAAGAGAAGAGCAGAGCCAGGCGCGGTGGTGCACGCCTGTAATCCCAGTGGCTCGGGAGGTGGAGACAGGAGGATTGCAAGTTTGAGACCAGAGGCAGTCTGCGTAATTTAGCGAGACCTTGTCTCAAAGAGTGAAAAAAAGGGCTGGGGGTGCAGCTCAGTGGTCCAACACTTGCAGAGCATGCAGGCGTGAGGCCCTGGGTTCAACCCCCAGTACCGCAAAAAAAAAAAAAAAAAAAAAAAAGGGGGGGGGGAAGAGCAGAGAATGAAATGGAATGGAGAAGGCAAAGGAGAAAAAAACATGGGGACACACACAGAGGGAGAGAAAGACACAAGGGAGGGAGGAAGGCAGGGAAAAAAGACAAAGAGAAAAAAGATTCACCTAGAAATGCCCATATACAACTCAGAACTGGGATACAGGGCTGGGATAGAAGGGAAAAAAAAAGAGGTTTAGGAAGTCTGCAGATGAGATTCTACACATTTTTCCAACTTTAGTATTATATAGTTGTCTTGGTTGATGGCTTCCACAGAATAGTTTGAAATTGATGGGCAGAGGAGGAAGACTGAGCATTCCAACTGTCAAGCCCCCATGGAAACCTTAATTGGCTAGTTTATAGTTTCATGTAAATTATCCAAACTGTACTGCTTTTGAGAAAGAAAGAAGGTGCTAACCAGAAAGCACACATAAATGAGTTGGTTTATATATTGTGTTTAACAAAGCTATTTTTTTTTCCCTCCAGTGCTAGGCATTGAACCAGGACCTTACATATGCTAGGCAAGCATTCTATCACTGGGTTACATCCCCAGCCCTTGTGCACTGTGTATAGTACTGATGCTTGGGCAGTTAGTAAGCCATGTCTCAGTTATTATTATTATTAATGATAATGAATTGATTATGGTCTCCCGCTAGCTTTCTGATTGGTTTTCCTTGCATCCATTGTTTCTTCTCTGCATTTATTTATTTGTTCAAATATTATATTATAATGACATGTGCAAAGAGCTGGAGATAGAAAACCAAAAGGGAAGAACACACTCTGTTTTTGTCAAGCTTAAAGAATTGAAGAAAAATTCAATCCTCGAGTGGCAGTAGTGAAGGATTCTGCAGAGAAAATATTAAGTGACACAGGAAACATCAAAAGAAGATGGGAGAAACACACAAAGTCATTATACCATAAAGAATTGGTGGATGACCATTTCAAGAGGTTGCATATTATCAGGAAACAATGGTACTGAAGGACAAAGTGGAAGCTGCCTTGAAGGAATTGGCAAAACACAAGGCTCCAGGAATTAATGGAATACCAATAGAAATGTTTCAACAAACAGATGCAGCACTGGAGGTGCTCACTTGTTTATGCCAAGAGATTTGGAAAACAGCTACCTGGCCAACTGACTGTGTGCCTACTCCCAAGAGAGGGGATCCAACCAAATGCAGAAGTTATCGAACAATATCATTAATATCTCACACAAGTAAAATTTTGCTAAGGATCATTCAAAAGCAATTACAACAGTATATTAACAGGGAATTGCTGGAAAATCAAGCCAGATTCAGAAGAGAGCATGGAACCAGGGACATCATTCCCGATGTCAGACGGGTATTAGCCAAAAGCATAGAATACCAGTGAGATGTCTATCTTATGTTTTGCTGACTGTGCAAAGGCATTTGACTGTGTGGATCCTTTCGCACTGGGAAAAGCTGTTTATTTTCAGTCACATCATATGCTTGTGAAAGCTGAATGTTGAATAAGGCAGACAGAAGAATTAATGCTTTTGAATTATGGTGCTGGAAGCAATATTGAATATACCATGGATTGCCAAAAGAACCAATAGAGCTGTACTAGATTGAATGCTCTTTGGAAGTAAGGATGGCCCACACTGTATCTTATATATTTTGGACATGTTGTCAGGAAGGACTAATCCCTGGGGGACATCATGTTTGGGAGAGTGGCAGCCCAATGAAAAAAAGAAAGACCCTCAATTAGATGGATTGACACAACGCCTGCAACAGTGGGCTTAAGCATAAGAAAGATCATGTGCCTGGTAGTGTTGGGGAGTGTTTTGTTCTGTTGTACATAGGGTCACTATAAGTTGGGCCCAATTCGATGGCACCTAACAATAACAATCTTGTATTTACATCAGTTCGGGTGGTTTTTATTATCAAATGACAATGCTCTGATACCTAAAACTTGATCTCTAGCATGACAGAATTTCAACACTAGACAATCTGCTTAAATCGGGCACGGTGGTACATGACTGTAATCCCAGTGGCTCAGGAGGCAGAGGTTGGAGGATCGCAAGTTTGAGATCAGAGGTAGTCTGCATAATTTAGCAAGACCCTGTCTCAAAAACAGCAAAAAAAAAAAAAAAAAAAAAAAAAAAAAAAAAAAAAAAAAAAAAAAAAAAAAAAAAAAAAAAAAGGGCTGGAGGCGGCAGCTCAGTCGTCCAAGCACTTGCAAAGTATGCAAGTGTGAGGCCCTGGGTTCAACCCCCATTACCAAAAAAAAAAAAAAAAAAAAAAAAAAAAAAAAAAAAAAAAAAAAAAAAAAAAAAAAAAAAAAAAAAAAAAAAAAAAAAGAAAGAAAGAAAAAAGGAAAAGAAACAGAAACAGAAAAAACCAAGGCGTTGAGCCAGACCCAGTGGCATATGCCTGTAATCCCAGCGACTCAGGAGGTAGAGGCAGGAGGATTGCAAATTTGAGGCCAGAGGTAGCCTGTGTAATTTAGTGAGACCCTGTCTCAAGAAGGGTAAAAAATGAACTGAGTATGTTGGCACTTTCAAAAACATGTGTAAGGCCCAGGGTTCAACCTCCCTGTACACCTCTGCAAAAACCCCAAAGCTTTAAGGTGGTGCCAGGACTGTATGATATGCCTACAAAATGGTTTATAAATCATAAAACACGATACAAATGTGGGCTATTATTACAACATAATTATTCAGGATCAAAAAAGGCAAAAAATCTAATAGAAGTAACTTGTTACCAATTATTTTCAAATTATCTAGTAACACATATTGTCTTTCTATTTAGTCTTCAATAAGGCAAACATAACAGAAAGCTTGGCTTTATTAATGTTTGACTGGTTTTATGCACTCCAAATCTTGTAATTCCTAGAAAACCTGCTGCTGTCCTTTATGATGTTGCCCATATATTAATCTCCATCCCTTCTTTTATTCTCTATTAGAGAGTGCAGAGGACATAATTCTACTTTTTTTTTAGACAGGGTCTCACTATATAGGGCAGGTTGGCCTCAAACTTTTGATTTTTCTGCCTCTGCCTCCAAACTCTGGGATTACAGGTATGCACCATCATGCCTGGGCTATTTTACTTATATATATTTAGATGTATATAAAAATAAAAGTATATATAAAATATATATACACACAATTATATACATTAAGTATATACACACACATATATACATAACATATGTATAAAATATTAGATAGATATATACACGGCACAAATTGTATTTGTATTTGAGGAACTTCAATATCTTTTTTTTTTTTTTTTTGCATTACTAGGGGGTAGAACCGAAGGTGTTGCATATGCTAGGCAAGTGCTCTACTACTGAGCTGCACCCCCACCCCTTTTTAATTTTGAGATAGGTCATGCTAAATTGCATGGGCTGTCTCTGGCCTTGAATGTGATAGCCTCCTGCCTCCGTCTCCTAAGTCTCTGTGTGTGCCATAGTGCCCTGCAGACTTGTATATCTTAACCTGAAGACAAATTAAAGGAAAGGATGAATCCAGGCACAGTGGCACACGCCTGTAATCCCAGCACTCAGGAGGCTCAGGCAGGAGGGTCGATGTGAATTTGAGGCCAGCCTGGGCTACAAAGCAAGACTCTGTCTCATAAAACAAAACAAAGGAAAGGATGACTCCCATAGTTTAAGCATTTCAAAGAAAACTATCATTTGTTCTAGTTTTCCACTTTACACACAGAACTCTGGACTAATATGTAATATCCAAAATTAAGAGTTAAGCAGACTTTTTATTTTCTAGGAAAATGAGAAAAAAATAATGATTGTTTTCTACTGCTGATATTGCTGATGAACTCGTTCTGTTAAGATTTTTTTCTTTTATATTTTGATACAACAGCTTCCAATTTTTTCTCCTTCAACCTCTAGTCCACTGGTTCTCAAAATGTGGTTCCATGACCTTTTAAAAATACTGCTTTCCTGGATGCTGTGGTGCATGTGTATAATCCCAGTGACTAGGGAAGTGGAGGCAGCATTGTAAGTTTGAGGCCAGAGGCAGCCTGTGCAATTTAACAAAGTAAAAAATTAAAAATAGGCCGAGGGTGCAGCTTAATGGTGTACTTGCAAGTATATGTGAGGCCCTTGGTTTAACCCTCAAGTAACACAAAATAAATAAATAAATAAGCAAATAAATAAGAATAACTTTTTCAGACTTCATCTCAGACCTCTTAGTCTGAATCTTCAGGTGAAATCTAGAAATACCCATTTTAAAAAGTGATTCTATGTGCAATAAAGTCTAAATACCATTTGCCTAGACTTTACAACCTAATACATCGTGACTACAGCTATCCAAGCCATACCACTGTGGCATCTGATCCTGTCAGATTGCAGAAGCTAAGCAGGGTTTGGCCTCGTATTTGGATGGGACACCACCTGGGAATAGCAGGTGCTGCAGGCTTGGGAGAAGGACCCAGCAACCCACTCACCTTCCCCCCTAAAAAAACAATCAGCCATTAAAAACCCTATGAATTGCAGAGAGGCACCAACAATACTGTATTGCCTGTTATATGTAGGGTTGCTATGAGTTGGACACTGACTCAGTGGTACCTAACGATAATAGCTATAATACTGAACCACCAGCTGGATCAAACTAGAACCTCCTCTTCATTTTTTTTTTTTTTTGAAACAAAGCTAGAGAGTTTGTTAATTATGGATAAGAGATGGTACACACTTTAGATTTAAGCATGGGCATTTGGAGAAGAAAAGGGAACAAAACAGATGCTTAAGAAAAGAATAACAGTACACTTCTGAGACACAGATACAGGCATCTCAAGAGAGAGAAGAACCTAGCACCTCCTCTTCAAAAACCTCCAGTAGTTTTTCTCTGTTCAAAGACAAGTGTTAACTTCTTAGCTAACCATTTGAAGTTCTTTATTTTATGGCTGTAACTTCTCTCTAGTCTCCCTTCCTGCTTCACAATCTTTCTCACATCCACTTTCACGCAGGCACAGGGAACAGATGGTGCTCTTAATCCACCTCTATTTTCTCTGGTCAGCTTCAAAGTCTCATAAAAAAGCAAAATTAAAGAACTTAAGTTGCCTTTGGGGACAAACTCAAGTGTTATGATGACCATAAGGCCATGCCAGACAAGGCTGATAGAGGACATAGGAAGAAACCTTCCTTATAGGACCACTGAAGAGGCAACCATGACAGAGAAGGGGAGGAACAAGAACACAGCAATATGCATTAGCAGAGGCTGGCTATAATTGCCAAATGTACCAGCTCCAGGGCAAAGCCAGCCATATCCCCTCATGAAAGTCTCTCTAAAATATAGCAAGTCTGACTAGTCTTCATTTCTACTCCTGCGAGAAGTAAATGCATTTTTTTAAAAAATAGGAATGTCATGAATGTCTCACTCTCGGCTTCCTGGCTGCCATCAGGTGAGCAGCTTTTCTCCATCATTGCCTTGCCACAGACCTAAGAACAATGGAGCTAGCTAACTGTGGCAAAAAAAAAAAAAAAAAAAAAAAAATCAATCAAAATCATTAATGCAGTATAGCAAAAATTGTTCCCAACAATGGCAGAGTACTGGCAATGGTGGCACACACCCGTACTGTAATCCCAGTGACTCAAGAGGCAGAGGAAGGAGGATCACAAGTTCAAGGCCAGAGGTAGTGTGTGTAACTTAGTAAGATCCTGGCTCAAGATAAAAAAATTTAAAAAGGGGGTAGGGTGCCCTTCAGTGGTAGAATGCTTGCAGAGTATGCATGAAGCTCTGGGTTTAGCCCCCAGTACAAGAAAGAAAGGAAAGAAAGGAAAGAAAGAAAAGAAAGAAAGAGGGAAGGGAAAGAAGGAAAGGAAAGAAAGGAAGAGAGGAAAGAAAGAGAAAGGAAGGAAGTAAAGAAAGGAGGAAAAAAGAAAGGAAGGAAGGGAGGAATGGCAGTTTATCATGTTACAGACTCAAAGAAAGGCAATAGAGTAGAGTAATTAAGCACCTCAGCCAAGGTGGCACAGCTAGAAGTTGTGCACCATGATTTGCAATGTGGGTCAGAGTGAAGCTCAAGCCTCTTCGACTGTTGGTCCCCTCACTCCCACCTCTCTATAATGAGGAATAAAACAATGATTAAAATAACATTCTTGCTCTGTTATCACCTGTCTTATCCTTTTCTCCAAAAGTTAAAATTCACCTTAACTTCTTATAATGGACTAAATGTTTGTGTTCCCCGCCCCCCATCAAATTCAAATGTTGAAATCATAACCCCCAATGTTACGGTTTTAGGAGGTGGTGCCTCTGGGAGATTAGGTCATGAGGGTGGAACACTCATGAGTAGGGCTAGGGCTCTTATAAAGAGACCCTAAAATAGCATAAAATAACATAAAAAAAGAGCTTTCTCCCTCTGCTTCTACCATATGAGGATACAAAGAGAAGAGAGCAGTCTGCCTGCAAACAGAATCTGACCATGCTGGTCTCCTGTCTCAGACTTCTAGCCTCTGGAACTGTGAGATATGTTTTTGTGGTGTATAAGCTACTCAATCTTTGGTACTTCATTATAGTAGCCTAAACTGACAAAGACATTTCTAGGACGATTTTAAAACTGTCTTTTTTTTTTTTCTCAGTGAAAACAAAACAAAACAAAATACCTTGCTTGTAGAAAGACCCAGAAAAATCAAATCTTAAGCACTTCTATATATTCAGTTGGTAGAGTGCTTGTTTTGTGTGCTCTGAGGCCCTGGGTTCAATCCCCAGCACTGCAAAAACAGGAGAAGGACCTGGCAGCCCACACCTGAAACAATCCCCAATCAGCCATTGAAAATTCAAAAATAGCAGAGAAGCACTGACACAGCATTGGACATGGCACAGTGCTGGGGAGTGGTTCATTCTATTGTACAGAGTTCCTAAGAGTCAGACCTGACTTGGCGGCACCTAATAACAACACAAACACCAAATTGTTCAAACCATTAACAATTCTGATTTCACTCATAGGCTTTCACTTTTGGGGAAGATGATTGCTTATGAAAGCAATTTTTTTTTTTCGGTACCGGGGGTTGAACCCAGGGCCTCCCACTTGCATGCTCTGCAAGTGCTGTACCACTGAGCTGCAGCCTCAGCCCATTTTTTTTTTTTCTTTTTGAGACAGGGTCTCGCTAAGTTATGCAGACCGCCTCTGGTCTCAAACTTGCGATCCTCCTGCCTCCGCCTCCCAAGCTGCTGAGATCATAGGTGTATGCCACTGTGTCCGGCTATGAAAGCTATTTCACAGGATGAAATACAGCTTAATCCTTTCACTTAAATGGTTCAGGTCTTCCTTAGTTTGCTCATTCTTATCTATCTTGTCTTTTATGGCTTTGGGGTGGTGTAGAACTGAAGGTGCTTAAATATTAGGTGATGGAAGGGGCCTTTATGTTTTTAACAATACATGAAAATGAACATTTTATATTCAGGAAAGAGAATGATTTGAGAAATTAGCCAGGTGTGGTGGCACATGCCTGTAATCCCAGCACTGGGGAGGCTGAGGCAGGAAGGCTATGAGTTTGAGGATAGCATAGGTTATATAGCAAGTTCAAGGTCAGCCTGGTCTTTGTAGCAAGACCTCATCTCAAAATAAACAAAGAGAAATGTACAATAATGAGAAATAAAGGTGCAAGCCATGATTCATGCAAACTGGGGAAGCTATAGAAGGAGTCCTTTTAGAGTTAGAAGGACAAAGCCAGTATTATTATTTAACATTATTCTGGAGGTACTATTGTTGTTAATTGCCATTGAGTTGGGTCCAACTCATAGAGACTCTATGTACAACAGAATGAAAACATTCCCTAACATTGTGCCATGCACATGATCTTTTTTATGTTTAAGCCCATTGTTGCAGCCATTGTGTCAATTCGTGTAGTTGAGGGTTTTCCTTTTTATCATTGACCTGCCACTTGCCCAAACTTGATGTCCTTCTTCAAGGATTGGCCCCTTCTGACATGTCCAAAATGTGTAAGACACAGTTTAGCCATCCTTGCTTCCAAGGAACACTCTGGTTGGATTTCTAGGATTGATCCGTTGGTTCTTTTGGCAATCCATGGTATGTTCAATATTCATCTCCAGCACCATAATTCAAAAGCATCAATTCTTCTCCTGTCTCCCTTATTCACTCTCCAGCTTTCACAACCACATGATGTGACTGAAAATACAATAGCATGAGTCTTGCACATCTTCATCTTCAATGTGACATCTTTACTTTTCAACACTTTAAAGAGGTCTTTTACAATAGCTTTCCCCAATGCAATGTGTCTTTTGATTTCTTCACTGCTGTTTCCATGGACGTTGATTGTAAATCCAAGTCAAACAAAATCTTGGACAACCTCAATCTTTTCTCCGTTTTATCTTGAAGATGCTTACTGACTCCATTGTAAGGATTTTTATTTTCTTGATGCTGAGGTGCAATCCATACTGAAAGCTGTGTTCTTTGATCTTCATCAGTCAATGCTCCAAATCTTCACTTTCAGCAAGTAAAGTTGTGTAACCTGCATAACACAAATTGTTAATGATTCTTCCTCTAATTCTTCTTCATAAAGTCCTGCTTCTCAGATTGTTTGTTCAGTGTAGAGATTGAAGAGGTATAATGAAAGGATACAGCTCTGTCACACACCTTTCCTAACCTGAAACCAAGGAGTGTTTTCTTATTCTGTTCGAATGACTGTCACCTAGACCATGTACAGATTCCTAATGAGTACAATGAAATGCTCTGGTATTCCCATTCTTCACAATGCTATCCATAAACTGTTGTGATCCACACAAATGCCTTTGCATTGTCAATAAAACATAGACATAGATAGACATCATTCTGGTATTTTCTGCTTTTGGTCAGTACCCATCTGATGTCAGCAATGATGTCCTTGGTTCCACACTCTCTTCTGAATCTGGCTTGACTTTCCAGTAGTTGTCTGTGAACAGACTGCTGCAGTTGCTTTTGAACGATCTTTAGCAAAATTTTACTCGCACGTGATATTAATGATATTGTTCGATAATTTCTGCATTTGGTTGGATCCTCTCTCTTGGGAATAGGCATGAATATAGATCTCTTTCAGTCAGTTGGTCAGGTAGCTGTTTTCCAAATTTCTTGGCATAGACATGTGAGCACTAGCTCACTAGTGCTGCATCTAGCAACATGCAAGCCCCCACAGTACAGCAAACTGACAAGTGGGGGTTGGAGGTACTAGACAATAGAATTATTAAAGATAGGAATATGAAATATGATAATTAGAAAAAAGGAAACAATTATTATTTGCAAGTTATATGACTATATTTGGAACTGTAAAGAATAAAATGAAGATCTACTGTAAACAATAAACAAGTAAGCAAGGTTGCTTGGTTCAAAGTCAACACACAAAAGTAGTAAGTTTCTTGTGTGTTAAAAAGAATCAGAAAAACCTAATAGAATGAAAAAAATCTTATTTTCAAAGACAACAAAGAACTGGGCTCAGTGGAATGCCTGTAATTCCAGCAACATGGGAGGTGGAAGTAGAATTCCAAGTTTGAGGCTAGAAGCAGCCAGTGTAAGTTAGCAAGACCTTGTCTCAAGATAAAAAGTAAAAACCGTGGACTCAGTGGCAGAGCACTTGTAAAGCACGTGCAAGGCTCTGGGTTCAACCCCCAAGTACCACACACACACAAAAAATCTTAGGAAGAAACATAGCAAGAAAATTGTTAACTGTATATAAAGTCTATAAATGCTACTAAAGACCATAAAAGAGATTATTTTTTCTGGTTTTGGAGACAAGGTCGCACTATGTAGCCCAGGTTGACCTTAAACTTATGATTGTCTTGCCTCAGCCTCCTGAGTGCTAGGATTACAGATGTGTGCCATTATGCCTGTTTTTTTTTTGTTTTTTTTTTTTTTTTTTTTTTTTTTTTTTTTTTTTTTTTTTTTTTTTTTTTTTTTTTTTTTTTTTTTTTTTTTTTTTTTTTTTTTTTTTTTTTTTTTTTTTTTTTTTTTGAGGTAAGGTCTTGCTGTGGCCCAGGCTGACTTGGGACTTTATATTTTTCTGCCTTACCTTGCCAAATGCTGGGATTACAGACATGTGCCACCAAACCTGGCAATAGAAATCTTTAAATGGGAACATATCCTATTTTTGGATAGAAAACCTTAATGTCATAAAGATTCCATAAATTAATTTGTAAATTTAATCCAACCTCTGTAACTATAGGATTAAAAACACCCAAAGTGATAAACTGATTCTTCAGTTCATATGAAAAGTATGAGAATCACTGGGAAAACTGACAGGAAGTATATCCTTCTAGATATAAAAACCTACAAAGCTATAGTAATTCAAATAGTATTTTGTATATGTTGTTGTTGTTGTTGTTAGGTGCCTTTGAGTCTAACTCATAGTGACCCTCATAGGGTTTTCAATGGCTGATTATTTTGGGATTGCTTCAGGAGTGTATTGCCACTTCCTTCTCCCATTTTTGTAGTGCCAAGGATCGAACCTGGGTCTTCAGAGAGTGTGCAGCATTGCTCTACCAACTGAGCTAAACCCCTGCCCTGTATGTAGCATTAGATATGACCAAATAGATTAATGGAAAAGAATATAAGGTTCTCTTAAAAAGTGAAATCACACAGAATTTAGTATAAGTTAACAGGGACATTTTAAATCACTGTCAAAAAGATGGACTATTGAATAAATAGCACTGAGTCCAAAGGTTAGCTATCTGGAAATGTTAAATCTCTACCTTTCTTTCCAGATAGATCAAAGATGATAAAAAAAAAAAAAAGGAAAGAAAGAAGCCAGGTGTGGTGGTGCACACCTAAAATCCTAGCACTCAGGAAGCTGAGGTATGAGGATTGACACAAGTTTGAGGCCAGCCTGGGCTATATAGTGAGACCCTAACTAAAAAAAAAAAAAAAAAATCAATCAATCAATCAGAAAAAGACTATGGACTCTTGGGGGAAAAATACTTGGGAATCTTTAATCTTTTGTTTGTTTGTTTGAGACAGGGTCTTGCTAGGTAGCCTAGGCTGGCTTTGAACTTGTGATCCTCCTGCCTCAGCTTCCTAAATGCTGGGATTACAGGCATGTACCACCACACCTAACTGGGAATCTTCTAGGGAAAGTAGCAGGTGTCCAGAAGTCTTTAGAGCAAGTCTATCTCTTCTCTGACCATACCTGCAAACTGCTAGAACAGACTCACTTCAATACTACTGTCATTGTCTTAGTCCTCTACTTAACATCTGTAAAGACTCCCTATTTCTCTTCATATATAATATATTCATTTTTAAAATTTGCAGTACTAGGGGGTTGAACTCAGTACCTTGTGTATGCTTTGTAAATGCTCTACCACGGAGCTGCATGCCCAGCCCCTTTTTTTACTTTTTATTTTGAAGCAGGGTCTTGCTAAATTATACAGGCTGCCTCTGGACTCAAACTCATGACCCAGTCCTCTTGCTTCTGCCTCCTGAGTTGCTGGGATTACAGGTGAGAGCTATTAAGCCCAGCTAATATATTTCTTTATTTGATTTTTTACAAAAATAAACGTAGTCTTGCTTTTAAAAGGGAAAGGTTTTTTTTTGGGGGGGGAGGGGTTGAGAGAGTTTTCACTGTAGAACATCTTCTACTATTTGAAATTGCTGAAGTTGGTTTATTACTTAAAAATAAAGGCATAAATAACTTTGATTTAAAAATCACTTCTCAGTTATTAACCAAAGAGCAGGTCTAATTTTCCATACCAGAGGTTACCTGAATTTCTTTCTTCCATTAGAAACCTTCTCTCTAGTGATGATCTGGGCTTGGGTTCCTCATTACTCTAGCGTAATTTCCTGCAGAAAACTTGGGCAAGGTCTGTGGAATTTGATCAGATGCTCTGTTGAGCATCTTCTGTCATGTTAACTCTGTACTCATCTGGTTTCGGTTCATTAAAGGTAGATGTGTGTAGCTTCTTTAAATAGAGGGGCCTAATTAATGGGCTACACATTTATATCTCCTGGATAAAACAGACACTATAATTCTACATCTTTGAACTAATCAGCATTTAAAAATCAGCTTCCACTTGCAAAAGGTTCCTCTTCAATGCATATTTCTTGTCTTCCTCTAATTGTCTAGAACCTGTTCCCCATTAGACTTCCCTTTCTTCTGAACTCTCACAGTGTTTGCAGTAGATGTTTCAAGTACTAGTTTCCAGTTCCTTAATTTGATAATAGGTTTCTTGAGGGCATAAGTATTTCTTCTTCTTGAGTTGATAATAAAAGCAGGGAGCTCTCTAGTTGGGAGTTATCTGCATTTGGTCAAACTGATCACTAACTTCTCAGTGTACCAAAAGTATTTAGGAAAAATATTATTTTTCTTTTAGGTATTACAGGTGAGGACAAATAATGTAGAAGCTCCTTACAAATTAGTAGATTTGGGGTATTTTATATAAGGATACCCCCACATGTCTATCAACTTGTCATGCTGTGGGGGCTTGCATATTGCTGTGATACTGAAAGCTATGCCACCAGTATTTCAGATACCAGCAGGGCCACCCATGGTGGACAGGTTTCAGTCAAGCTTCCAGACCAAGACAGACTAGGGAGAAGGACTGGTAGCCCACTCCCCAAATAATTAGCCACTGAAAACCCTATGAATAGCCGAGAAGCACTGTCAAATATAGTGCTGGAAAATAAGCCTCCCAGGCTGAAAGGCATTCAAAGAATTATCTCCTCAAAGCAGAGTCGACCTTAATGATGGGAATGGAGAAAAGCCTCTGGACCTCCATTTGCTAATGTGGCACAACTCAAAATGAGAAGAAACACACCCAGCGGCTGCAATGATGGACTCAAACAAAAAGATTGTGTGCATGGCACATTGTATGGTAGTCTTTCATTCTGTTGTACTGTTGTTCTGTTGCTATGAGTCGGATCCAACTACATGCCACGAAACAACATATAAGGATAGTCAGTCAATATTAGCTTTTATAGGGTACCTTTCCTTAAGGATTTTTCATTGTAATTCATGTTTGAGTTAACGCAAAAGAGATAATTAATTTCTGGTTTTGCTTGTTTTGTTTTGAGTCAGGGTCTTGCTATGTAGTCCAGGCTGACCTTGGATTTATAATCCTCCTTGCTTTAGCCTCTCAAGTGCTGAGATTATTTGCATGCACCACCATGCCTGATTAATTCCTTAATCTGTATATTTTCTAGGTGGAGTGCTCGGGATTGAACCCAGGGCCTCTCACATGCTAAGCACTTGCTCTGAGATATAGCCCCAGACCCTTAACCAGTATTTTATTTTTATTGTACTTTGTAAAGTCCATATTCATTCATTCCTTATCCACATTTATTAATATACAACTTAGATTTATTGTACAGTTATTTGTCTAGAACTTGGTTCTTATTTTTAGTCTATTTTAAAAACAACCAGATTCTAGAACTAATCCTTTCCTGCCATTGTAAGAACAGTTTAGAATTATAATCTTTGGGAAATGAAATCTTTCTCTGTTTTTTTAATTGGAAATTTTTAATGTACAATTTAATGTGATTCATTCTGACATGCATTTCATTGTGACAGGGAAATGAAATCTCTTAGAGATGTTACCAAAGTCAAAATAGGTGCTTGCTACTAAATCTATGCTATAGAATCAAAGGTCATTCATTTTTTTTTCTTCCCTTGGGCAGTACTAGGAGTTGAACCCAGCGTCTCAGACATGCTAGGCAAGTGCTCCACCACTGAGCTGTACCCCTACCCCCTTTTTTATTTTTTATTTTGAGACACAGTCTTGCTGAGTTGTGCAGGCTGCCTCTGACCTTGAATGTGCGATCCTCCTGCCTCAACCTTCCAGGGCCTTCCAGGGGGCTTATTTTCCAGCACTATATTTGACAGCACTTCTCTGTTATTCATAGGGTTTTCAGTGGCTAATTATATGGGGAGTGTGGCTAATTATTTGGGGAGTGGGCTCCCTAGTCTGTCTTGGTTTGGAAGCTTGACTGAAACCTGTCCACCATGGGTGGCCCTACTGGTATCTGAAATACTGGGATTACAGGTGTGTGACACAGTGCCCAGCTAAAGATCATTAGTTCTATTAGTGCTAAATTTTATCATAAATACAGTCTCATTTTTAAGGGAGGGGGCCGGGTCTCACTGTGTATACCAGGCTATCCTAGAACTCTAGCATCAATCCTCCTGACTCTGCTGGGATTACAAATCTGCGGTCCCACACCTGGTTTACTTTCTTATATTTTTATGCTAGTTTTGGAGATTTGCTAGTTTAAAAACAAATGAGTATGTACTGGTAATTTAAATGTACTTATTCCACTTTTTAAGTGTATGGTGCTAAGTTTGAACCCATGGCCTCATGTATGCTAGGCAAGTGTACCACCACTGAGCTGCAACCACAAGTCCTTTTTGTTTTTTATTTTTATTTTTGCCACACTTGGGGGTTGAACCCAGGGCCAGACATATACTTTTCTAAGTGCTCAACAAGTGGGCAACAATCATAGCCCCTTTTCTATTTTTTATCTTGAGACAGGGTCTCACCAAGTTATGTAGGCCACCTCTGGCCTTGAACCTTGCAATCCTCCTCCCTCTGCCTCTGGCTCCAGAGTCTGGGATTACTGGCCTGCACGCCATCACCTGGCTATTTTTTATTTTGAATCTAGGTCCCACTAAATTGTGCAGACTGCCTTTAGCCTCCCACTCGAGACCTTCCCATCTCAGCCAGGTCCCAGGCGGCTGGGACTGTAGATGTGTGCCACCACGCAGGGCTCTTATTTCACATTTAACTAGAACAAGGTAACAGATCTAAGATCCTGTGAGATATGTCTTACTTTAAGAGTACAGGGAACACTTTTTCATACAAGTGAAAATTAATTTTGGCAATTTAGAACAGTCATGTGAAAATGAAGATTTTGGTAAATTTAATGATTGTAAAAGCTCTAAAGAAAATGACTTTTTAATTTTAATTTTTTTTTTTTTTTTTGAGATAGGATCTTACACTGTAGCCTGGGTTGGCCTTGACCTCAGGGCCTCTTGTCTCAGCCTCCCAAGTGCTGAGATTACAGGTATGTGTCACCATGCCCAACTGGAACCATTTTTAAAAGTAACAAATGAGTCATTTTAGATATATAATAAATCTTCTGTAATATTAACATTTAAAATCCTCATTTGAGAGGCTAGCAGGGTAGGTCAGTGGTGGCACACTTGCCTATCATACACCAGGCCCTGGGATTAATTCCTAGCATGGCACAGAGAATCCCTCAAGAACCAAAAACCAAAAAATACCCTAATTTGAGAATTGTAATACACTGTTTTTTTTTTGTTTGTTTGTTTTTGTTTTTGTTTTTTAAAGGCAGGGCACATCCATTCCTCCTGACAGGAAGAGTCTTGAGTTATGTTAGGTGATAACCTCTAAAGATTATTCCCTACTTAGAAGTAAATACATTTCAGATACTGAAGTCCCTAAGAAGCGCAACCTTCATTTGTCACACCACCACGGGAATGTCTTTTCCTACCACACAAGACCTTTAGTTTTTTTTCTCTGATCATAAAGTTACATTTTTCTTTCTTTCTTTCTTTCTTTTTTTTGCTGTATTTGGGGGTTGATTGAGCGCCCCACACCTACCTTTCAAGAGCACTACCACTGGGCTGCACCCCTAGCCCATTTTTTATGTGGAGTCAGGGTCTCACTAAGTTATGCAATCTGCCTCTGGCCATCAACTTGTGATCCTCTTGCCTCCACTTCCAGAGTCACTGGGTTATAGACGTGCACCACCTTACCTGGTTCCTTTTTTTTTTTTTTTAAGCCAATGAATCTGTAATGCATCACTGTCCTATCAACAGTCCCTTAAAATTAGCATATATTTTCAATATTGCCTCAAGCAAGTGCCATGATCAAACTATCTGTGTCTAAAACAATGTCCAGGGCCGTGCTAACTGTATGACCAAAAGAACTTGCAATTCTATGATAAATTGGTAAGAGCTGGCAGGGGTGTCCTCTGTCAATTTGTTACTGTCATCATTATTTTCCTTTATCTCAGTTAGAGCCACTGGGGAGGGCTACAGGGTTTGCTTTTGATTGGTAACAATAGCAGAGGCTGTGGATTCCCTCTCCTGCCTAACTTGACTTTGCTCCTCCCCTGGAAACAGAACATACAAAACAGCAAGAGTAATTTAATATGCCATGAAACTTGTGGTTGGCTACTGCGGGGACATGGAACTCTGTGTAAGAGGAAGGAACAAAAGGAAATTCGGTAGAGGTGGCTTTGGCAGGAAAGTACACAAAGAAGTTCCTTTGACCCTTTGCTCAACTTCTAACCTTTTATTTTTATTTATTTTTATTTTTGTTGTTGTTAACACTTTCTTTCTTTTTTTTTTTTTTTGGAGACAGGGTCTGCTGTGTAGGTCAAGCTGGCTGGAACTCACTACATAGATCAGGCTGGCCTCGAACTCACGCTGATCCTTCTGCCTCAGCCTCCCACGTGCTGGGATTACAGGTGTGTGACACCATGCCTGGCTTGTTAACACTCTTTTAAAAGATCTTATTGAAGCCAAGCATGGTGGCGTATGCCTGTAATCTCAGCCTAGCGCTTGAGAGGCTGAGGCAGGAGGATCTTGAATTCAAGGCCAGGCTGGACTACAACAGTGAGACGTTGTCTCAAGGCATTCAGGGGAGAAAACTGGTGTTCTTTTAGGGAGGAGAGGAAGAGTGGTTGCTAATAGGGAGGCCTTTCAGGAATTTTAAGAATGAAATTGGATAAAAAACATTAATGTAGAACATGTAGGTGGTAGTGGTGGACACTATCCTAAAACATTCTTCAGTAAGTGTGTGGTACTGGGATAAAATAGGCAGATTGATGCATTAGAAAACCTACCTGTGACCTTGTCATATATCTTCCATATGTGCTAAATTCCAAGGCAGTGGAGAAAAATGGTTATTTTATATTACATACTACAATATGCCCCACTTGCCCAAGGGTTAAATACAAAGAAAACAAATGCGAATATTTACGTGACCAAAGGATGAGAAAGGCCTCTCCAAACAGAAAAGCAAAAGAAGAAATTGGGAGACTGAAGTATATATAATTCCACAATAAGAGTTCACGACCTGAGTGGTTGCAGCAGAAGGGTGAGGACGGGCCAAGGTTGGGAATGAAGGTTAGAAGAGACTCAGTTAAAACTTTTAATATCTTACAAGGAGAATATATTTGTGTAATTAAATTTAAAAAATATTTCAGAAAGTGAAAACAGAAAACTTTCTGTAATGCAAAACCATGGTAAAGTTGTTGTTAGGTGCCGTCGAGTTGGTATCCGACTCATAGCAACCCTACATACAACAGGGGAAACACTATTATCAGTGCTTCTCTGCTGTTCATAGGGTTTTCAATGGCAGATTGATTTTTGGGAGTGCATTGCCGGGTCTGTCTCCCAAGCCTGTGATACCTGGTGTTCCCAGAGATCTCCCATCCAAGTACTAACCAGGCCTGACCCTGCTTAGCTTCTGAGATCTAACGGAATCGGATGCCACAGGGCTACAGCTGCAGGCAATGGTAAAGTTAAGCTAAATAAAAATTTGAAAAATATTTATAATATGACAGGCAAAGGGACAGTTGTCTTTACTTATATGAGAAAGGATAAGATAAACACCTCGGTAGCATACTAAGCAAAATGTCAGGGAAGTACAAATTTCGCCTATCAGACTGGCCCCCTGAGCCAGCCCTTAGAGAAAGGGAAGGAGAAGGAGCCCAGGGGTATCCAAGGAAGCGAGAGCTATCCCTACCCCTGCCTGCCTCAGGGGGAGCCAGGTTTCAGTGAGGACAGGAAGTGGAGTGAGGCTCTACTCTGTTTATCCTGGAAAGCCTTCCTGATGTGCAGAGAGAACTGGGTGGAGTACAGAGCAAGGAGCTGACACCACCGGAAAGGACTGGGGCTCAGAGAAACCTGAAGGTCTGGGAAATTTTCAAAAAGAAGAGTCTTAGAGTCATTTATGGCCTGCAGCTATAGCCCTGTGGCATCCGATCCCGTTAGATCGCGGAAGCTAAGCAGGGTCAGGCCTGGTTAGTACCTGGATGGGAGACCACCTGGGAACACCAGAAGCTATAGGCTTGGGAGAAGGAGCTGGCAACCCCCTCCCAAAAATCAATCTGCCATTGAAAACCCTATGAACAGCAGAGAAGCACTGACAATAGTGTTTCCCCTGTTGTACATAAGGTCGCTATGAGTCAGACACCGACTCGACGGCACCTGACAACAACAACAGCGAGTCATTTATAGCCTGTTCACAAAGTTTCCAGTCTGGTGAGGGAAAACAAAATTATTTTGGTGCCAAAATTGCCCTGAGGACATTGTCTTTTCAACCACTGTGGCTCTGGTCACTTCATGACCTCCCCTGCCCTTCCTTTCCAGACAGTTACCAGGTCTTGACATTTTTCTCATTGAAATGCATTGTTACCGGTCCACATCATCATTGGTTTTTTGCAAGAACTTCCTAACTGCTTTCTCTCTTTTCTTTCTTTCCCTCTCTATTTCAATCCAGTACTCCCAGGCTAATCTTTCTTAAATATCACTTGGCTCCTGCCACCTCTCTGCTCAAAACCTTTCAGTGTTTTCCCCGACTTGCCGGGTCAACTCTAGACCCCATTGGTCAACATCCTTAGCTGCAAGTTGTCACTACCTCCCCTCAAAAAACATCCGCTCCAGCCAGAGGGCGTATCACTATTGAGTCCCTCTCTATTTGACACCACTCCTCAAACTTTTTTGATGCTTTCCTGCTGGGGATTTCCCACCTTTTTCTGTTTTCTTTATTTCTGTTCCAGCATTCTTTACTGTTCAGTTCCATCTCCTCTCCTCTCATTTTTGTTGTTGTTAGGTGCCCTCGAGTTGGTATCCGACTCAGCGACCCTCATAGGGTTTTCAATGGCTGTTTCAGGATTGCCTTGGGAGTGGATTGCCAGGCCCTTCTCCCATTTTTGCGGTGCTGGCAATTGAACTGGGGACCTCAGAGACTGCAGCGCAGCGCTCTACCCATTGAGCCAAATCCCAGCCCCCTCCTCTTATTAGTATTCAGCAAAACGAGGCTAAAGCAAGGTGTGGAGTTTCACAGCCTTGGGTAATATCATGGCTCTGCCATTTTAATAGTTTTGTGATTGGGCTTAATTTCTTAAGGCTTAGTTTTCCCCAATTCTATAAAATGTAATAAATACATGATTTTTATAGAGATTGAATGAGACTCATGTACATAAAACTAATAGAGGGCTAGGGAGATAGCTTAGGGACAGAGCACTTGCCTGGCATGCACAAGGACCTGGGTTTGACCTTTAGCACCAAACAAAGCAAAGCAAAGCAGAGCAAAAAAAAAAAAAAAAAAAAAAAAAAAAAAAAAAAAAAAAAAAAAAAAAAAAAAAAAAAAAAAAAAAAAAAAAAAAAAAAAAAACTAACAAAGTACTTGGAACACAGTAAGCACTTACTAGATTAGTATTAATATTACTGTCCGAAGGCATTCTTTTGTTTGAGTTTAAAGCCTTTCTTCTAGCTTATGTACATTGTTTCTGTTACATTTAAACTTTTTATATCTAGCTTATTTCCTCATACTTTGTACACTTTATCTCATTAATAGGTGGTGTGCCCTATAGTAGGTGCTTTACAAACAAAATTTTCTGAGTTTTTATGACCTCTATCACTTCTTTTTCTGGATGAGAGAAAGAAGTTTTGGGGATATTGAAACCTTACCTAATCTGAAAAAGCTAGTAAACAGTGGGATGAAGATGCAGGTGATACTTTGCATTGATTTATTTTTAAGATTTAATATTTCCTAGGATTTCTGTGAGTTATCATTGGGTAGTCCTAATGAGCCAGTTCTTTCCTTCTTCCCTTACCAGATTTCCCCCCAGGGAGAACTGAGCACCATTGCTAGCCTTGGCTTCAACATCCCTCCCTAAACAGCTAGAGTCTGTGGCTTCCTCCAGGGAATGCAGTTAGCCTTTGACTTTCAGAAAGAAAGTATCCTGGAAACCCTATCTTTTGCTATGAGAAGAGAAAGATCACGTCCACAGTTAGAAATCATGCCACTGAGCATCAAGAATAAAACCCAAGTTTCTATCATCAAAAAGCATCCTTTATCCTCCTTTAGTTTTTAGTTTTTCTGGCTCTTAATAGAAAGACCCAAGCCTCCTGAGGACAGAAGAGGCCAACTGTCCCCAAAGGTAATGTTTAAAAGAGTGTGAATCTTAAGAGTCAGAAAGATAAAACCCTAAATGATATGGGAAGGATAGACTTCACTACTATTTATTCTTCAGCCTGAACTACTAAACGAGAATATAACTCCATGCACCTAGAATTTTTTTTTTTTATTGAAGGAACACAAAATAAACTGTTATACTGATACCATAAATATGTGTACAAACTGATTGCCAGTGGAATCATCACGCATTAGGCCTCTTTAGGTGACTAATTTCAAACTGTGAAAAAGTATGGCTTCTGAGCTAAACCTTTAAAAATGTTTTAGCTGATGAAGTTTAAAGAACCCCTCTAAAACAGCCAAACAAAAGAAATCAGCAACTATAAAACAAAATAACAACAACAAAAAGCAAACTTCTCAGGCTGAGGAAAACTAAAGGCCTAAAAGATAGGCAAGATAACAGGTTTCATCTACTTAGGAAATAAACACGTCTGTAATGTCACCAGGAATGGAAGATACCTCCCTGTCAGCAGGGGCCCTGTCCACTGTCAGTCTCTGGAAATCCTCTGGTTTTAGATCCTCTAAGGCCCAGGATCTGCAACTCTCTGGGCTGGCAGCCTAGGATGATGACTAACAGGGGTCTGAGGTTCTCCCATTTGTTCTTTTACTTCAAATTCACCCCCAGAGGCCTTTTCTTTGTGGTAGGAGGGGTTAAGACAGAGTCTTAGTATGGATCCCAGGGTGGCCTTGAACTCCTAATCCTCCTCCTGTCTTCTGAGTGCTGGGATTACAGTTGTACACCACTATGCCTACCTTTACTTTTTTTTTTTTTTTTTGAGGACTAGGGATTGAAACTAGGGCCTTCATATGCTAAAGAAGTGCTCTATCACCAGATTCCCAGACCTTTTTTATTTTGAAACAGAGTCTTGCTAAATTGCTCAGGCTGACCTTGAACTTTGAATCCTCCTGTTTTAGCCTCCTGAGTAGCTGGGATTATGGACATTAATTTTTTTGTTTGAAGTACTGGTATGTTGAACCCAAGACCCCACACATGCTTTTGCAAGTTCTCTACCACTCAGCTGCACCCTAGCTCATTTTTTACTTTTTATTTTGAGACAGGCTCTTGTTAAGTTACACAAGCTGCCTCTGTTCTCAAATTCATGTTCTTCCTGCCTCCACCTCCCAAGTCACTGGGATTACAGGCATGCACCATCATTTTTTTTTTTCTGCAATTTCTCCAACAGATTGAAGAATAATTTCATGGGTTCGGCTCAATTATTTTTTAATTTGTGTTTTCTCTTTTCTCTTTCTTTCTTTCATTTTCTTTTCTTTTCTTTATCTGTTTTCTTTCTTTTTTTTTTTGAGACAGGATCTCACTGTGTATCCCAGGGTGGCCTTGAATTTGCTATGTAGCTAAAGGTGTCATCAAACTCACAATCTTCCTCCTTCAACCTCCTGAGTAGCTGAAATTACAAGTGTGCACCTCATCACAACTAGGTCTTTCCCTTCACCTATTTTCTTCTTTTCCTCTCTCTCTCTCTCTCTCTCTCTCTCTCTCTCTCTCTCTCCCTCCCTCCCTCCCTCCCTCTCTCTCTCTCTCTCTTTCTCTCCTTTGTGTTTTTTTGAGATAGGGCCTCACTATGTAGCCAGATTGGCCTTGGATTTGTGATCCTCTTGCCTCAGCCTCCTGAATGCTGGGATTACAGGCATGTGCCACCACACCCAGCTCCTGCACTCAATATTAAGAGCACAATATTCCCTAAATTGATTTACAGATACAATGGAATCCTTATCAAAAAACCAGCTGCCTTCTTTGGAGAAACTGACAAACTGGTGCTAAAATTCACATGGAAATCAAAGGACTCAAAAATGTCAACCAATCTTGAAAAAGGGAAAAATGTTGAACAGCTCACAGTTTTTGATTTTAAAACTTATTACAAAGCTATAGTAATCAAGATTGTGTGGTACTGGCATAATGATAGACATGTAGATCCACAATATGAAATTCAGAGTCCATAAATAAACCTCACATTAGCAGTCTATTGGTTTTTGACAAGGGTGGTAAAATAATTCAATGGGAGAAAGAACAGCTTTTTCAACAAATGGTGCTGAAACAATAGGATTTCTATGTGAAAACAAACAAACAAACAAACAAAGTTGGGGCCCTACTGTCATCCTACATAGAAATTAACTCAAAATGGTTTGCAGACATAAACATAAGAGTTAAAATTATAAAAACCTCAGAAAAAATTGCAGGAATAAATCTTTGTGAGCTTGAATTAGACATAGCATTCTTAGGTATGGAAAAAACACAAATGAAAATAAAACATTAGTGACAAAAGAAAAACAAATTGGACTTCATCAAAATTAAAAATTCTTATGTTTTACACTGGTTGTACTGGTTGTTGTTGTTGTTGTTAGGTGCCGTCGAGTCATAGCGACCCTCTGTACAACAGGGGAAACACTATTGTCAGTGCTTCTCTGCTGTTCATAGTGTTTTCAATGGCAGATTGATTTTTGGGAGGGGGTTGCCAGGTCCTTCTCCCAAGCCTACAGCTTCTGGTGTTCTCAGGCGGTCTCCCATCCAGGTACTAACCAGGCCCGACCCTGCTTAGCTTCCGAGATCTGACAGGATCGGATGCCACAGGGCTACAGCTGCAGGCTTGGGTGTACTGGTATACAACTGTGATCCCAGGGACTCAGGAAGCTGAGGCAGGAGGATGTGAGTTTAAGGGCAGAGGCAGTCTGCATAACTTAGTGAGACCCTGACTTAAAATAAAAAATAAATAATGGGCTGGGGGCACAACCTACTGGTAGAGCACTTGCAAAATATGTGAGGCCCTGGGTTAAACTTCCTAGTAACGCAGAAAAAAACCCAACTTATGTTTCAAGGTTCATCAAGTAAGTGAAAAGACAACCCACAGAATGGGAGGAAATATTTTTGAACCTTAGATCTGATAGGGGACTTGTATCTAGAACATATAAATAACTCAACAAAAAGACAAATAACCCAATTAAAAAGTGAGCAGAAGATCTGAATGGACATCACACACACACACACACACACACACACACACACACACACACACACCACACACACACAGTCCAACAAGTACATGAAAACATGCTCAACAGCCAACAGGGAAATGCAAATCAAAACCACAATGAGACACTACATCATATCTACTAAATTAAGTATTATCAAAGACGCATGATAACAAGTGTTAATGAGGATGTAAAGAAACTGGAACCCTCATACATTGCTGGTTGTTGTTGTTGTTAGGTGCCGTCGAGTCAATATCCGACTCATAGCGACCCTCATAGGGTTTTCAATGGCTGACTGTTTCGGGATTGCCTCAGTCCTTCTCCTGTTTCTGTGGCGCTGGGAATCGAACTCAGGACCTCAGAGACTACAGAGCGGCGCTCTACCAACTGACCTAAATCCCAGGCCCATACATTGCTGGTAGCAACGTAAAATGGTGCAGCCCCTTTGGAAAAAAGTTTGGCAGTTCATGAAGAAGTTAAACATAAAGTTACCATACAACCCAGCCAGCAATTCCACTTCTAGGTATTTACCCTATAAAAATGAAAACATGAGCCAGGCACAGTGGCGCCCGCCTGTAATCCCAGCAGCTTGGGAGGTGGAGGCAGGAGAATTGCAAGTTCAAGACCAGAGGCAGTCTGTGTAATTTAGCGAGACCCTGTCTGAAAAAAGTAAAAAAATGGGCCGAGGGTGCAGCTCAGTGGTCCAGCACTTGCAGAGCATGCAAGTGCGAGGCCCTGGGTTCAACCCCCAGTACCACAAGGAAAAAAAAAAACAAAAAAAACATATGTTCACACAAAAACTTGTCCACAAATATACATAGCATTATTTATAATGGTTAAAAAAGTGGAAACAACTCCAGTGTCCATCAGCTGATGGTATATTCACACAATGGACATTCAACCATAAAAAGATAAGGAATTAAACATGGACACTTAACAGCAAGGATGAACCTTGAAAATGTTATGCTAAATTAAAGAAGCCAGTCACAAAAGACCACATATTCTATGATTCTACTTATGTGAAGTGCCCAGAATAAGCAAATCCATAGACAGAAAACAGATTAATGTTTTCCTAGTTGTATGTGGGCAGGTAGGGAAAATGGGGAGTGATTGCTAATGTGTACAGCATTTCTCTTTGGAGTGACGAAAATGTTCTAAAAATGATCGTACTGAAGGAGGTGCAAGATACTCTCTTGGTCTGCACACCCGGACAAGACAGTCAAAGCCAGCAGGGCTACAGACTCAGGTTAGGGCAAACATTATGAATACACTAAAAACCATTGAATGGTGTAATTTAAATGGGTGAATTACACAGTGTGGGAAATTTCTGAATAAAGCTATAATATATATATATTTTAAAGAATTATATCACAAAAAGATTTTCAGAATCAGTCAAGAGTCATAAAATGACCCCATTCCACTTTTCTTTGCAGTTTTATTGTATAAATGAACTAAAAAAGACTGGTCTGACTATGAAGTCTGAATATAAATGAAAAGCTCATTAGCTATTTCTCACATCCAAATAAAACCTCCACCCTACTGTTTTCTAAATAATTGCTTTAATAATAAAAAGAGATAAGGAATTGGGCTTCAGATCTACTGAGACCATCAGTGAAACCCAACATTCATTTGCCTAGCACCTTAGAGTCTAGAAATCACTCCTGCATATATTATCTCAGCTGATTCTCTTTGTTTTTTTGAGACAGGGTCTCACTAAGTTATGCAGGTTGCCTCTGGCCTCTAATATGCAATACTCCTGCCTGCCTCAGCCTCCTGAGTAGCTGGGATTATAGGTGTGTGCCACAGAACCTGGCTATTCAGCTAACCCTCTTGATGTCTGTAGGTATCATCCTCATTTTAAAGAAGCAGCCTCAAATACATTAACAGCCTTACCCAAAGCCTCACAGGTAGTGAGAAGTGGAGCTGGATTAGAACCCAGGTCTTGTCCCTATTAAGCTACCTTCTAAGCCTATAAAGAAACAGCTCTTTTGTATAGAATGTTTAATTCAATTTTTCTTAATGAATTTTCCCTTACATGTAGTGTCAGGAACTCATTTAAAATAGCAATATAATACACATTGAAACATACTCTACACTAATCTTCAGCCTGCTTGCTTGCTTGCTTCCTTCCTTCCTCTGTCTCTGTCTCTTTTTTCTGTGGTACTGGGGGGCTGAATCTAGGGCCTTGCTTACACTTTACAAGCACTCTACCTCTGAGCTGCTCCCCCAGCCCCATTTTTATTTTTTATATTGAGACAGAGTCTCACTAAATTATTCCAGCTGCCTCTGGCCTCAAATTTGCAATCCTCTTACCTCTGCCTCCTGAGTTGCTGGATTATAGGCATCTACCACTGCATCTGGCACTCTTTTTTTCTTTTTGAGTTAGGGTCTCACTACATAGCCCACACTGGTTTGGAACTTGCTATATACCCCAGGCTGGCACCCCCAGCCCCATATGAGTATGTGTGTATATATATGTGTATGTGTATATATATACACACACATATATATACATACATACATATATATATATATATATATGTATATATAAAATTTTGAGACAGGGTCTTGCTAAATTGTGCAGGCTGTCTCTAGGCTCAAACTTGCAATCCTTCTGCCTCTGTCTCCTACATGCTGGGATTACAGACATGAGCTGCCATGTCTGGCTTCGTTTTATTTAAAATAATAATTCTAAAAAATCCTTATTCCTCAGAATGAACAAATTCTAAACTGACAACCACAGACTTTTTTTTAAAAGATAGGGTCAGCGTAGGCTGGAATAAAATTGCAACTCTCCTGCCTCGTCCTCCCAAGTGCTGGGATTATAGGTGTGTGCCATCAAAACCACCTCAGACAAAATGTTTTAGGGAACAGACAATGTTTTAGGGAAGTAACTTCACTAGGCATCCAAGTATCAAACACGTGTCTCATCCATTGAATTTACTTAATATTTTAGCATTTGTGGCCAAGAAATTCTTTCCTATGTTGCTTATTTAAGAGTCAATGTCTGGGGCTGGATGCGTAGCTCAGTGGTCCAGCACTTGCAAAGCATGCAGGTGTGAGGCCCTGGGTTCAACCCCCGAGTACCAAAAAAAAAAAAAAAAAAAAAGTCAATGTCCTATGATGACAGTGCAATGTATGAATTACTCTCCAAAGCACAGTAACATTGTGAACATAAATTTGGTCTAAAAATCTAATCCCTATGTTTTGACATAATTTTAGATTAAAAGTGTTTTTATTTATTTATTTATTGGTGGTACTGGGGGTTGAACCCAGGGCCTTGGGCTTGCATGCTTTGCAAGTGCTGGACCACTGAGTTGCCGCCTCCAGCCCTTTTTTTTTTTTTTTTTACTTTTTGAGACAGGGTCTTGCTAAATTACGCAGACTGTCTCTGGTCTCGAACTTGCAATCCCCCTGCCTCTGCCTCCTGAGCCGCTGGGATTATAGGTGTGCGCCACTGCACCTGGCAGATTAAAAGCTTTATGATTATTTTCTTCCATTTCCCCTCCTGAATTTCCAGAATAGTTACCTACTTTACAGTTGTTAAATCCTTACTGGTATTATGTCATGGTCATGTTATAAATGATCAAAACAACAAAAAATTGAACAAAAAAAGTGAAGTGAATCCAGATTTGAATTCAACCAAGTAGTTTTGGATTATAATAAGGCTTAATTGGGCATTTCATGTATTGAACATTTACTAAGCATTTATGGATGTTAGACTCAGGACTTATATATACTATGACATGGTCTCTGCAGGAGGCTCTGGAGTATCCTCCAGGCAGGGAAAACCAGCAGGTAAAAAAGTAATTACAATGCAATGTGAGAAGCCCTATCTATAATGGAAGCTTGTACAAAGTACCATCTTTGGCTTGCCTGTGATCAGGTCTAGTGAGATAAGGTAAGTATCAGTGTCTAAAACATGCCTCTGAAGCTGAATACCCACTTACTAACTTGTATCACTTTTCAGTTCTGCGCCATACCCAGGTATCTCCTCTCTTTCTGATTTGCATACCCAAACAAGATAGCTAAGGCTGATAGGGCTACAGTCTCAGGTTAAGGCAAATTCAGATCAAACATTACTCAAAGGAGCTCAAATCCTGTCATGACTTTATTCAACAGGTGCCGCTAGCTCCTGAAGTCTTTCTGTCATGAAGTGGTTTGTAATCTTTCTCCTTAGAAGAAATAGTAATGGAAAATGAAACATTTCTGAATTGTGTGTGTTTGTGTGTGTGTGTGTGTGTGTGTGTGTGTGTGGTGCTGGTAACTATTCTTGTACATGCCAGGTAAGTGCTCTACCCCAAGCTACATCTCCAATCTAGGGTAGTTTTATAGTTGGATCACTGTTTCTGAGGTTGTAGGACTGGTATTTACTCCAAAAAGTTTGGGAAAGAGGGTACCCTTAACCTTTTCTTAATTTTCTTGGCAGTGCTAAAGACTGAACCCAGGGCCTTGAGGCAAACACCATACCACTTAGCTACATCCCTAGCTCTTCCTTGATTTTCTTTGATCAAAATTTAGTTAAGCCAGCTACAAAATGAGGTTTTCAAGATGCTGCTCTCAGGATTTCCCAGCTTTCCATATAATGATATATCAAAGCAGAGGGAACTCAAGCTGTGAGATATTGGTAGTCTTGAAGCACAATTCTAACTAAACCAAGGATTTAAAGAATAAGTTTAGAAATATAATTCTTCCTCCAATAGGACACATAATCTAAACATCATTAAAAATTCCCTGTGGTGAAATATCTTTGGTGATGATAAAGTCAAGTTCCGAGTGTTAGGTTTAAGTGCTCTCAAAAAACAAAACAAAAATGCTGGTACCCAACCAACTATAGTCAAAAAAGCCTTTGTAAACGTCTGATGTTAATGTGACATCTCCTTTTAAACATCTCCCCTCTGTGGACAAGGACAGTTTCCAAACACAAGGTTTCCTTTTTTTTTTTTTTTTTTCTTAGGTGTTTTGAGACAAGGTCTTGCTATGTATCGCAGACTGGCCTAGAACACTCAATCCTTTGGCCTCAGCCTCTCGAGTCCTGAGATTATAGGAGCCACTATACCTAGTCAAACACAAGGTTTACAAGAGCTACACAGTCAATCTCTCAAAGACATTACATCAGTACATAAATATATATTTTTTAAGGTCAATACTAGTCATTTGGGTCAGACTTCACTTGAAACAACATAAAAGCCTATGTAAATGATATTTATTTGTATAATAAAATATACAATGTGTTAATATGTTCATATCAATAATATATTATATGTAATGAAATGTATAATATGATCATATCCATTAAAAAGTATATACACAGACATAAGGATTAGTAACCAAAAGAATTCCTGGCTATTATACAAAGCTTGGAAATAGAGGCCAAAAAATAAGAAATTACTATAGTCCTATAGTCTGTAGCCGTAGCTCTGTGGGATCCGATCTTGTCAGATCTTGGAAGCTAAGCAGGGCCGGGCCTGATTAGTACTTGGATGGGAGACTGCCTGGGAACACCAGGTGCTGTAGGCTTGGGAGATGGATCTGGCAACCCACTCCCAAAAATCAATCTACCATTGAAAACCCTATGAACAGCAGAAAAGCACTGACAATAGTGTTTTGCGTGTCATACATAGGGTTGCTATGAGTTGGATACTGACTTGATGGCACCTAACAACAACAACATAGTCCTATAACCCAGAGGTTACTACTTAATATTCTGGTGTATGTTTTTCTAATTTTTCTATGCATATATACTCCCAAAATATGTAATGGTAAAAAGATTTTTTTGTGTGTGTTGTTAGCATTGCCTCAATTTATATATATATGACATTCTAGAAAACCAAGGCAAACTATAAGATTCATGTGTAACAGTGGTTCTCAATTTTGGCTGCATATCAATTGGGGAACTTTTAACTACTAATGCCTGGACCAGACCACCCATGACCAATCAAATCAGAATCTTTGGAGGTGGCACCAAAGGATCAGTATACAGAGAGTGCCAAAAAATGTACACATATTTTAAGAAAGAAAAAAACTGTATTAAAATTGTAATACTCAGTATATACCAATAACAATAGATGAATACAAGTCATGTTTGGCTTCTGCAATTACAAGAAGTACTCAAAGTGGTTACCGCAGCAGAAGTACAACTTGTTGCCGTGCAAGGCATGGAGGATCTTCTCTTTTTTACATCACACACAGTACTGTGTAGCTTAAACTTATCACGAATGCATGTGACTGTTGGATGTGTTGAGAGTTCTGTCGCATACTCATGCCTCCATTGCCATGTACTTCTACAACGTTCTCAAATTTCAAATACCACTTCAAAATGGTCCTGTACTCCTCTGGCTCTGGACGCGGAGGCAGGAGGATCCCAAGTTCGAGACCAGAGGCAGTCTGCGTAACTTAGCGAGACCCTGTCTCAAAAAGTAAAAAATGGGCTGGGGGTGCAGCTCAGTGGTCCAGCACCTGCAGAGCATGCAAGTGCGAGGCCCTGGGTCCAACCCCCAGTACTAAAAAAAAAAAAAAAAAAAAAGGTTCTGTACCCCTCAAATGACAACTGGGCTTTCCCCCTTTTTTGTTTTTTTTCGGGTACTGGGGGTTGAACCCAGGGCCTCGTGCTTGCATGCTTTGCAAGTGCTGGACCACTGAGCTGCCCCCCCCAGCCCCCCCCCTTTTTTTTTTTTTACTTTTTGAGACAGGGTCTTGCTAAGTGATGCAGATTGCCTCAGGTCTCAAACTTGCGATTCTCCTGTCTCTGCCTCCCAAGCAGCTGGAATTACAGGCATTCGCCACTGCACCCGGCCTTCCCCATTTTCTTTGACTGTCCTGCCTGTTGCATGGTTGTGCTAGCATTCATTTGATTAACAACATCTTGGAGCGAATATCATACTCCACATTGCTACTGTGATTCAATTCAACCTCGAAAAGTAATGCATAAATAACCTCTCTCTAAATGTGTATACTTTTTTGGCACCCCTTGTATTTAAAAGTTCCCCATGTGATTCCACTGAAGTCAAGGTTGAGAGGTACCACTTGACAGTTTTTACCCCTTGAGCAAAAGTTGATTTACAGCAGGACTGGCTTTTTTCCTTCAATACTGGGGAGTGAACTCAGGGTCTCCCACATGCTAGGCAAGTGCTCTACCACAGAGCTAACATCCTCTTTTTCACTTTGTGTGTGTGGTGCCTGGGATCCAACTCATGGCCTTGCACATGCTAGGCAAGTACACTACCACTCATCTACATCCCCAGCCTAAAAAGCTTTTTTATTTTATTTTGAGATAAGGGATCACTAAGTTGCCCAGGGGGCTGGGGTTTAGCTCAGTGGTTAGAGTGCTGCGCTGCAGTCTCTGAGGCCCTGAGTTCCATTCCCAACACCGCAAAAATGGGAGAAGGGCCTAGCAATCCACTCCCAAGGCAATCCCGAAGCACTCAGCCATTGAAAACCCTGTGAGGGTCGCTATGAGTCGGATACTGACTCGACGGCACCTAACAACAACAACAAGTTGCCCAGGATGGCTTCAAACTTGTGATCCTCCCCCCTCAGCCTTTCAAGTAGGTGAGATTATAGGTGTGTGCCATCACAGCAGCTAGGGCTGGCCTTCTTACATGTTCATATGCATACAAATCCCATGGGGATCTTGTTAAACTATAGATTTTGGTCAGCAGGTCTGGGGTGGGACCCAAAAGTCTGCATTTCTAATCAGCTCCCAGATGAGACCAATATTACTGGCCTAGGGACCACAATTTGAGTAGTTTTAGGGTTCTGGGGAGGAAAATTCTCTTAAAGAACAAAAAGAAAAAAGTTACAACCACCGAGGTCCATCTCTATACCACCAGCTAGGGAGGGGCAATTTATGGTGGATGAACAAGGAGTAAGGTTGGGAACCCAGAGGTGTTTCTGGGAAATAAGATTTTAGTGATCAGAACGATTTGGAATGACACATTTATCAGCAGGGAAACCAGTCACTGGAGTTTACACATTTGTGTACACAAAGGAGGGCAAGTACGCAGGAGGGAGAGGTGAACAGCGAGGGAGAAAGACCAAAAGTAAAGCCCTTGTCTATAGTGCTGGAAGAGTGTTTAGAAAGACGCACTATTGGGGGACCTGTAGGAATCCATTTCTCTGCCAAAACATATCTGGGAACCAGAACAGCTAATAAATTGAGTGCAGATTAACAACCATCAAATCCCTCCTGGGGACAAAAGAAGAGACCCCAGGAGTATAAGTCTCCCCTGGTAGTGCTTTGGGAACCAAAAACAAACTGAATGATTTGCCCAAATGTGTCTCTTTGCGTGCAGACAGAACATGCAGAAGCTCAACCATGGGGTCCCTTGGCAGCTTCTTGGCAACACCTTTCTGTGAATTTCTAAACTTCCAGTCACACTTCACCAGACATATAATCAAAACAAACACAACAAACAACCCAAACTAAAATCCCCCAAAAACTCAGTGTTTATTTTCCTGAGGGAAAGCCTATGAAAATTAGAAATGTTTAGTATGTTTTTTAGGATAACATTTAGTATGAAAACGTTCATAACTCAGTATCAGACTTTTATTCCTCCAAAGTAATTTCTAAAAATAATAAACTTGGAAAACTTTTGTATAAAATTATCTGGAGAAACTATATGAAGCAGTTAACATACTTTATCAGATGGTCCTGATCAAATGGGCCATTATCTAAGCAAATTTCTGTTTAAATGAACAGAAGAAACTAAAGGAGAAAACTTTACCAAGAAATGGAAGGAATTCTGTTGTCAGATGATTCATGATGCATATCTCTGGTGTAAGAGTCTTTGGCAGAAATGTACACGATCTTTCAGTTCAGCCCCAATTTATTATATACTGATGATGGCTAGCATGTATTGGGGCTGGGGTTTAGCTCAGTTGGTAGGTGCCACTCTATCCTCTCTGAGGTCCTGGGTTCAATCCCCAGCACTGCAAAAAATGGGAGAAGGATGTGTCACCCCATTCCTGAAACAATCACTTGAAACAATCAGCCATCGAAAACCCTATGAGGGTCACTATGAGTTGGATACAACAACTTGTATTGAGTGCCAGATATCATGCTACATGCTCTATCCATATCTAAATGAATCCTCACAACCCTATAAATTTATAACCTGTATAATGCCATTTGACCCAGGGAGAGATTACATGGAACACTACACTGTAGCTAGAAAACAGCATAGGTAGCTTTCACATAGAGGTCTTTCCACACTGAATACCATAGGAAAAAGGGTAGATTCAAGCAGCTTCAGGGTCCTGAGACCTTTTGTGAGGACAGGCCTCCAGAGAAGGAACTGCTGAGAGGTGAGAAAGGTAAGCAGACCCCCCAAAATACCACGGAAATGGTCCTTTGGCCCTTCCTAACAACATTCTCTTGTGATATGCTTGGTAGAGAAGAAAGATAATGTATGTATGTAGTCACTGAAGCTATACTGATCCATTCTGGAAACAAAATTCTATTGATAATAAAACTTCCCTATTGTAAGTTGCATTTAAATATTATTTGAGCTTAAATATTTCAAAATAAGGATCTCCTTTGAGTATATCTGTGAGACTATTAAAAATAATCTCCTTGTTTTTCTATACTCAGAATGAGATCATAAATTTTTATTTGAAGCGGATTCAAGAACTTTCAATTTGGTTTTATGAACTGAAGATTTATAGTGTTATAAAGCAACCTAAAATTATCCTAAATGACACGGAGACTTGTTTGTTACAAAGTTTTTGGTAAAAAGACTTCTTACCCTATTCAGCTAATCTTCTGAGAAGACACAGAGGAAACAAGAAAATCTCAGAAAGAAAGCATTTGGCAGTATGGTCCATTTTACAACATAGAGGAATGTACTGATGCTAAGAGCAGGGGTTAATATGTGAAATCAATTTGGGTTATCTATATTTTTGTTCCTGAGCACTATTTCACATGAGCATGCTGAGATCTTTCTGTTGTCATTTACAGTAAGTGTCACAAGATCAAAACTATATTTCTCAGGAATCCACATAACAGATTTATTGTATATACCTGCCTTGCTAGAAAGCCAAAGGAATGATGTTCAGAGAGAGTGATGAGAAAAAGTTTCACATGGAGGGTAACATCCTTATAGCACTCTTTACCTTCTCACTTAACAAAAAGAGAGCTTCTACTATCCTTTTGCCTTGCCTACCACTATAATCAGGCTGCCCATCTCATTCACATATTTATTCCCCCAAACACATATGGGGATATTTGTGTGTATTAGGCACAAATTGTTTTGGGGATTTCATAGCTGTGCTATTCAGAATGTGGTCTACAGACTGGTGCTGCCCTATGAATCCTTTTGCCACAAGTCTATAACAGTGTTTAAAAATTTTAATGACAACTTAGCAGAGTAATTTACGGACTTTAATAATTTTTTAACTTTTATTTTGTATGTCACCTTCCTAATAATTAATTTTATTCTGTTTTACAAAAATATCAGTCTGTGAAGCATTAGAAGTAAAAATCTGGTTCTTCACTAATGATACTTTTAGCAGCATTGTTCCAGGGGATAAGAAGAATAAGACAAGACTTTTCTGCTCTTGACAAAGTCTGCCTGGTGTTATGTCTGTGTCCAATAAAAAAGTCCTTCCATCTTCAATACATACACATTTCTGAGGAACATATATAGTTTAGTCTTTGGAAGTAGGTTTGGAGAATACTTTTTTTTTTTTTAATGAGCTATTTATAGGCTAAAACAACAAGAGAGAAGCCAATGTAATATGGAGGTAGTGACAATATAAAGGATAGTTTGTTAAAGAACAGGAAATCACAGGCAGGCAGGAGGCCAGCAGGTTAACAAACTGCTGTAAGCCTCGGGTAAAGTCAAGAAGGCAAATCAAGGCTTATTGGAGACAGAAGGACAATGAGTACAGGCCTTGCCACATATTTCATTCTCCAGAGTACAGTGTGTTCTAGTATCACTCCCACTGCATCCCGATCACTTGTCTATACCTCCATGGTGGTACTTATCAGTGTACTAAGTATGTGCCAAAAAAAGTATACACATTTTTAAGCAATGTTATCTATGTATTACTTCTCGAAGTTGAATTGAATTATGGTAGTAATGTGGAGTATGATATTTGCTCAGAAGATGGCATTAATCAAATGCATGCTAGCACCACCATGCAACAGGCAAGACAAAGAAAATGGCAGAAGCATGGTTGTCATTCCAGGAACACAAGACCATTCTGAAGTGGTATTTGAAATTCAAGAACATGGTGGAAGTACAATGACAATGGAGGCATGAGTATACAACAGAACTTCCAACACACCTGACAACTGTATGCATTCTTGATAAGTTTCAGCTGCAAGATACTGTGTGTGGTATAAAAAAGGGAAGACCCTTGATGCTTTGTACAGCAACAAGTCCTGCTTCTTCTGCTATGGTAACCACTTTGAGGCCCTAACTGCAGAAGTCAAATGTGACTTATATTTACCTTCTGCTATTGGTATATACCAAGTATTTCAATTTTAATAGTTTTTTTCTTAAAATGTGTACACATTTTTTGGGCACCCTCTGTATATAAGTCAAATTCCACTGACGCTGTATCATTTATCTTTCCCTTCTTAGTACCCGGCACACAATGGACACTCAAATGTGTGTTGAATCACACTGAGCATCAGAGAGCAGGTCATAAGGGTTGCTTAGAATTCTTAAAACTAAGCAACCAGAAAGTAAAGCTTATTAAGAGTATCTAGGAAGGAAACCAGAGGAGCTGCTCATTCAGGATTCAGCAGATTATACAAGGGGCAACTTAGAGCTAGTGCTCAGCAAAAAGCCAACCAACCAACCAACCAACCAACCGAGCCTTACTCTCCCTAATTAGGGAGAACAGCTAAGTCAGTCAGCTGAATTGCAGGTAAAAACATATTAGAATTTAAAAGCCAATTCTGCATTAATTTGAATTCATGACTTGGCAGAGTACTTATAAATTATATATGGGTATGTGGCTCCAAGTAATTTCAAGTGAAGTAGCCTTTCAGGCAAATGGCTGACTAAGCACATAATGATATATGCGAATGTTTACCATGGCAGACCACAGCAATATGAGGGAAGGCTTCAATACCAAGGTCACAGGCACAAAGAAAACCCCTTCCTTCTCATTCCTTTGGGGTGGAAGCAGCTGCAATGATCAGCAGTAAACAAAGGGAGCTTCTATTTGGTGGCATCTGGAGCATTTTCATCATAGTAATGCCTTTCTTTGTTCTGCTTTCCTAGTTTCTTTTCTTTTCTTCTTCTTTTTCTTCTTCTTCTTTTTTTTTTTTTTCAGTACTGGGGATTAAACCCAGGGCCTCACGCCTGCATGCTTTGCCAATGCTGGACCACTGAGCTGCGTCCCCAGCCCATTTTTTTTGTTTTTGTTTTTGTTTTTGTTTTAACTTTTTGAGACAGGGTCTCACTAAATTACGCAGACTGCCTCTGGTCTCGAACTTGCGATCCTCCTGCCTCCACCTCCCAAGCCACTGGGATTACAGGCGTGCACCACCGTGCCCAGCTTTTTTTTTTTTTTTTTTTTTTTTGTCAGTACAGGATAGGGGTTGGGAGGGTACTGAACCCAGGGCCTTGTGCATACTTTGCAAGTGTTCCACCACTGAGTTGCACCTTAGCCCCTTTAAAATTTTTTATTTATTTTGAGACAAGGTCTCACTAAATTGCATATGCTGTCTCTGGGTTCAAAGTCGCCATCCTCTTGCCTCTACCACCTAAATTGCTGGCATTACAGGCATGCGCCACCATGCCCAGCTTGCTTTCCTAGTTTCTGGTCGTGACATTTTCTTCTTCTTCTTCTCTTTAACACTGTACCTTTGTGATCTCTCCCCTCTCAAATTCTCTCCTTCTTGTTCATTTTCTTAATCCTTTCTCTCTCTTACTCCCACCTTC
This sequence comes from Pedetes capensis, assembly GCA_007922755.1. Taxonomy (NCBI): domain Eukaryota; kingdom Metazoa; phylum Chordata; class Mammalia; order Rodentia; family Pedetidae; genus Pedetes; species Pedetes capensis. Next base: position 147,846 of record VMDO01000371.1, on the reverse strand, counting down.
ATTATTTCTTAACTGCTACTCCGTCAAAGCCCTCCTTACAGACTAAGATGTCTTTTTGGACATTTAAAAGAACCAATTGTAATTTACAGACATTTAAACCTGTTTCTCCACCCAATAATTTCCCAGTGATGGTCCCACTTATGGGAGACAAGGTGGGAAAATATAAATGGATCCCTGAGAACGCGGGCTTCAGTATCCATGAAACTTAATATGCGGCACTGTAACCAGTGGTGATATCTCTGTGAAATAATACTCTGGCCCTGACAAAGTTACTGTGCTTGGAAAGAGGACAATCAAAATCCAAACTGGCCTGGGAAACAGTGGAGGCAAGTAATTTAGTAATGAGAAAGAGATCACCATTTGAAACATAACACAGTCTTCTCACTAGCAAAATCAAACAATGAAACAAACCTTTCTTTTTCTAGTAGGTCCACTATTCTACCTATGTGTGAGATTATGCGCCTGAAACTGGTCAGAGACAAGTTAGAAGAGACACACCAAATGGATTCTTAGAGATTCCTTTTGCCTTTTCCTGTGCTTTCCAGAATCTCATGATTGAGACAACACAAGGTCCCTTCTCCGGGCAGGTTTCCCAAAAGGTCACTGTTTCTTTCATGTTATTTGGAGGCACAGAGATATTTCCTTAAACCCTATCAAAATCTACATTCAGAGATTCCTGAACTTCACCTACTTTTAAAAAACACTGGAGCACTGAGAGGAAAATTAGCTTCCTCAAATTATACCTGTTTAAAAAATAAAATCAAAGCAAAAGATGACTTTAGTTCCCAAAGAGGACTTAAGTGTTATCTAGGGAGGTTCTTCTAGTGTCAATCCAAAAGTCCATTATTTCCTGCAGTTGTGAAAAAAGGCTTTCAGATGTCTAAGCTAGAGTTAAAAAAAGAATCACCAAGTCTCTGGGTTTTCTAACACCATGAAATAGGAAACCTGCAAATTTCCAACAGCAATCCTGAACTTCAAAATGAAGATAAATAAATGATTCTAATAATATAATACCAAGCATCATGCATTTGAAGAGCTATAGTTTTTAAAATGAGTTGGTATATATTATTTTATTCAAATTTCAGCTAGGTACCGATTACATGCCTGTAATCCCAGAGACCAGGGAGACTGAGGCAAGAAGATCCCATGTTTGAGGCCCGAGGCAGCCTGAACAACTTAGATTGTCTCAAAATAAAAAATAATAAAAGGTACAGTTCAGTGGCAGTGCTTGTCTCACATGCGCAGGCTCTCAGTTCAATCCTCCAATATTGCAAACAAAACAAAACACAAAACCAAAACCTTCATAACATATCTGTAAGTCAGAGCAAGCATTATCCTCATTTTACAGATAATGACCTGCACAAAACTGGACAATTTAAGGGGCTGGGGAGGTAGCTTAGTGGTAAAGTGCTTGCCTATCATGGTCAAGATCCTGGGTTCGACCCCAAGTACCATAGGCAACTTAAAAAGTGATTTCCACTATTAAATTTTGTTTTGTTTTGTTTTCTTTTTTGTTTGTTTGTTTCAGTCCTGGGAATGGAACCTAAGGCCTTGCCTATGCTAGGAAAGTGCTCTATTACTGAGCTATACCCTCAGTACTAATAAAATCTTTTTACCCATTCAAGCTACTCCCCTAACTCTGCTCTCCTAGGTCACCAGATTCCTTAAAGAAGAATCTATTTTTGCCAACTTTATTTCCATAGCTATTATGCATTTTCTAAGCTTGGCAGATTATGGTTACTGTTTTCTCAAATATTTACTCTTCTTAAGATCACTAATGACTTACAAGGCAGGGGTCCCCAATCCCCGGGCCATAGATTAATACCAATCTGTGGCCTATTAGGAATGGATCTGCACAGCAGGTGGTGAGCAGTCAGCAAGCAGTGAGTGAATCTTCATCTGTGTTTACAGCTGCTCCCTGTCACTTCAATCATTCCAAACCCACTCCCATACCCTTGGAGACAAAGTGTATTCCATGGAACTGGTCCTCGTTTGGGGACTAATGTTCTAAGGTATCATGAGACTCTCAGATGATTCTCAAATATTCATTGAATGAATGAAACTTCCAGCAACCCCAGAACTTTTTGGGGGTATGTGGGGGTGAGACAGGGTCTCTCTGTATAGTCCAGGCTGGCTTAGAACTCGGTAGGTAGACCAGCCTGCCTTTGAACTCAAGTTGATCCTCCTGCCTCAGCCTCCCAAGTGCTGAAATTACAGGAATTCACTCCCTTGTCCAGGAAGAACTTATTTTTGATCCTTATTCTTCTTCACTCTTGCCTCCAACTCATTCCTGAAATACCCTCCTCCCTCATTTTTTATCCCATCACTTTCCTTTCTCTGTTACTCCCCAGTATCTAAAAGATTAAACTATTCTACACCCACATTCCTTTCAAAATTCTATTCGAATGACAATTCTGAACTCTCCCACAATGCCCCCAGCAGTAGTCATTCTTCCTCTGAGTTTCTACAGCATTTAACGATGCTATGCACTTATCACATTGTATTCTGATTGTTACTCTCTTTTTCTCTATCTTGTACAAGAGATGTTCTTTGGACATGGAAATTGGCTTGTGATTTTACATTTCTTGGGTTTAGGAGATGATCTGCCCCTTAAAAGATTCTGTTAACAAGCATCTGAATGAACTGTTAGTACAGCAGCACTAGGATCAGAACCTAGCTCTTCTGGATCCTCCCCATTTGCTCTTTGCACAGAAGATGGCTCAAAAGCAAATAAGGTTTACAGTTACATTTCTCACATCTAGTTCTACCAACAGTGCTCAGATTCTCAGATTTGGTCCACCTTCTTTAATTTTTCATTTGGCAGTTACCTAGACTAGAACCATACTTTACAAACAGAACTGTCACCCAGGGAGTGGTGCCACACATCATGGGTATAGTTATGCCTAAACCTACCCAGAATTTGCTCACCCACATTTTTTATCAGAAAATTACAGAAATAGAAACAGTCTACTGGATTCTTATCTCAATCCCTCAGTATTTAAGAGAACCCTTAAAATAAATCCTACGTGCATTTAACACTCTGTAACAGGAGCTCTGGAGCTGGTTCCAAACTTACCCACAACATACTTTCACCTGATACTTTTCATAGATGCTTAAAGGTTCCAGAGTGAAGCTGAAATAATTTAAATTGTTCACAAGGTAACCTGTCTATTCTGAACATTGACAGAAAATGCTCACTTATCTGTGCTGAGGTCCAAAGGAATCATGTGTGATTCTACCCCCGCTTTTTTTTTTTTTTTTTTTCAGTACTGGGGTCTTGTACACGCTGGGCAAACACCCCACCACAGAGCCGTATGTACCCTCAGCCTTGTTAAAAAAAAAAAAAAGTTTTTTTTTTTTTTTAAATTGAGACACGGTTTCCCCATGTTGTATAGGCCTCCGGCCTTGAACTTGCAATCCTCCTGCCCATCAGCTTCTCAAGTGGATGGGATTACAGGCATGTGCCATGGTGGTTGGCCTTCTCTTCCTATTAATGAGATGATCTGAATTGCTCATCTGAAGACCATTACCTTGTGGGATAATTTTTGTTAGTAAATTTACTGGATAAAGCTATTTAGTCTCTCTCTCTCTCTCTCTCTCTCTCTCTCTCTCTCTCTCTCTCTCTCTCTGACACACACACACACACACGCAAACACACAAAACTTGTATGTCACAATCTTCTTCTGAACAGACTTGAACAACTTCCTACATACAATCATGATCAAAGTTGCTACTCAGATTCCTATGAATGGCATCTCTTGCCTGCAGAAGGTTATTTTTAAGATGGAAAAAATGTGAAAATAAGAATATATCCATCCATCAGCTGCTTAAATACTTTCTGGAAAGTGTCTCTTTTTTTCAGGTAATTCTAATTGTTAAAAAAATTTTTCTTTATCCCAAGTTAAACCTTGTCCCTGTACCCAAGAGTTATGGAAAAACTAAAAAGAATATAGGGAATACAACTACAATAGAAGAGAATAATTTTCATGCAAAAAAAATGAACCTGTGACTTGAACACAGAGGACAGCTTTTAAACTCAAAATCAATAATACTGTAACAACAACAAAAAAATCTGTCAGTAAGGCATCATGGTATACTGTAGGAAACAGGGACTTTGTAGGAAAACAAAACAGGTTCGAGTTAAGGTACTGACTTTAACTCACTGACAATCTCCTCAATCCCCTCAGCTACAAAGTGAGGAAATAATACAGGGCTGTTGTGATAATGCAATAATGTATTAAAGTGCCTTAAAAAAACACTATAGACCATCATCTTTCTTCTTGTGGCTATATTTACATATTGTTGTTGTTGTTAGGTGCCGTCGAGTCGGTATCCGACTCATAGCGACCCTCTGTACAACAGGGGAAACACTATTGTCAGTGCTTCTCTGCTGTTCATAGGGTTTTCAATGGCAGATTGATTTTTGGGAGGGGGTTGCCAGGTCCTTCTCCCAAGCCTACAGCATCTGGTATTCCCAGGCGGTCTCCCATCCAGGCCTGACCCTGCTTAGCTTCCGAGATCTGATGGGGTTGGATGCCACAGGGCTACTGCTGCAGGCATATTTACTTATAGGGTTATTTATATTAAAACTATGTTCAGTTTTCTAGACTTTATTGGTAATTCTTCTCTTTGACTCTGAATCAGTGTATCCACAAAATACTTCATGAATGCTATCTTTTTTTTTGGTCCGGGGATTGAACCCAGGGCTGTGTGTGTGTGCTAGGCAAGTGCTCTACCACTGAGCTATACCCTTAGCCCAATACTGTTTAAGAAAAGATTTGTTTAAAAAAACAGAAAGGAAACCAGATTACATGCTTTAATTACATCATATCACAAAAATTGTTTTGCCTACTTTAGGTATAGTATATATCTTGATAGGGCTGGGATTTAGCTCAGTTGGTAGAGTGCTGTGCTACAGTCTCTGAGGTCCCGAGTTCAATTCCCAGCACTGCAAAAATGGGAGAAGGACCTGGCAATCCACTCCCAAGGCAATCCCAAAATAGTCAGCCATTGAAAACCCTATGAGGGTCACTATGAGTTGGATACTGACTCGACGGCACCTAACCTAACAACAATATATCTTAATAGAAATACTTGCTGGAAACAGTCTTTATCAACTAAAAAAAGTTGTCACCAAATCAAAGAGCTTCAGTACTGGAAAAGGATTTTAGAGTCCTTCTGGAGGTGCGATGGTACACACCTATGATCCCAGTGACTTGGGAGGATAAGGGAGGAGGATTGCCAGTTCAGGGCCAGAAGCAGTCTCCACAACTTAGTGAGACCATCCCCTAAAATTTAAAAAGCAGGGCTTAGTAGTAGAGCACATCCCTAGCATGTGTGAGGCCTGGGTTCAACTCCCTAGTACAATAAAGAAAGAAAGAAAGAAAGGGGGGGGGAGGGAGGGAGGGAGGGAAAAAAAGAAAGAAAGAAAGAAAGAAAGAAAGAAAGAAAGAAAGAAGGAAAATTAGCTAACCTTAAAAATAAAACAAAACGAAATCACTGCTGCATGTCTTCTAGCAAAGTAAATTCTCAGTGGATTAAAGATAATGAAATCATAAAAAAATCCCTTCTTATGGCAGTCTGTCAGTATCTTGATAGCAATTAATTAATTATTTTGTTTCTTTGTTTTTTTGAGATAGGATCTGGCTATGTAGCCCAGGCTGGCCCTGAACTCACAATCTTCCTACTTCCACCTCCCAAGTGCTGGGATTACAAGCAGATGCTACCATTCCTGGTTCTTGATATTAATTTAATAAGGTATACATTTATACCAATGGAAAAATAATTCAAATAGGCAAAACAGTGCACTATAGACTACACTAGGAACCTAGTATAAGAGTACTGTGATGGGGCAGAGCTGGTGGTGCATCTCTACTCCCAGCTACTCTAGAAGTTGAGGTGGATCACTGAGCTCAGGAGTTTGAGACTAGCCTGGGGAACACAGAGAGACTCCTGGTCTCAAACCCCACCCCCCAAAAAGAAACAAAAACAAAAAAATAAATAAGAGCACCAAGATCAATGTTATATCACTAAAGGCAACTGGCAGTAACTATCCTTTACAATTATGAACATGATAAATTTATTAAGTGATAAAAGTAAATTACAAAACAATAACTCCATTTTTATGAAAGCAAATAGAACACACACTTTCTAATATTTTAATTAGAAAGCTAATTAAAATATTAACAAAGGTCATTATAGGCAGCTGGAGTTTGTGATGCAAAAATATATTGCTTTTGAAGATACCCCTTCTAACAGACTTTAAAAAGAGTCTGTGATTCATTCATTTTTGTACTCTTCAATGCAGATTGCTCTGTGCATGTGTAACAGCTATCCAAAAGACCTTTGTTGAGCTGGGTGCAGGGGCACAGGCCTGTAATCCCAGCAACTAGAGAGGCAGAAGCAGGACTGCAAACTTGGGGCCAGAGGCAGCCTGTGTAACTTACCAAGACCCTGTCTCAATTTAAAAAATTTTAAAAAGGGGTTGGGGGTGCAGCTCAGTGGTGGGCACTTGCAAAGCATGCATGAGGCCACGGGTCAATTCCCTAGTACCACCAAGACCCAAAACCAAACCAAAAAACCTTTGTTGAATGAATGGAAAGGAAACGTAGGATTCACAATCTCTGTATCAGCTGTTTAAAATTATCAAGTCCAAAACCTTTGCAAGAGAATCACATTTTCCCTCAAGTAATATTTCATTCATTAGGAAATGTTATGCTTTGAACAAACAAGAAAGAAATCGAAGACTAAATGTGTATAAGCTAAAAAAAAGGTGGGGTGGGGTGGGATACAGGTGATATGAGAAAGAAATATTCAGAGTACCAAGGCACATGCATGAAATCCCAGTGATTTGAGAGGCTAGGCAGGAGGATTGTTAGTTTGAGGCCAGAGGCAGCCTGCACAAGTGAAACCCTATCTCAAAAACAAAAAAGGGGCTGGGAGTACAGCTCAGTAGTAAAGCACTTGCCTAGAATGTGTGAAGCCCTGGGATCAAGCCTACCGTACTGAAAAGGGGTGGGGGGAGAATATTTACAAATATTTTATTTTTGAAGGAACTTATGACAAACACAAAAGCTTATACTGAACTTTTTCAGACTAAACCTGATGTAGGCAATGTTATTTATACCTGTTGAATATCTAGTATGGGTAAAGGAGCAAGGTTCTGTGTGAATAAAAGGGACACAAATATTTACAGGGACATTACAATATGACTTTAACCACACGTACTCTGTTCATGACATACAAATTCTATAAACTATACTAAATCATACTATAAAACTGCAATAATTAAACCAAACATATACAGGCAGGGGAAAAGATAAACAGATCAATAAAACAGAAATATTCCAAAAATAAGTCCACGTCTTATGGAAATTTGGCTCATGACAAAAACAGCATTTCAAAACAGTGTGGAAAGGATGGACTAACTACCTAGTAAACAGTACTATACTGGGATAACTGGCTATCCAATCTACATATTTCTACCACACATCGTGTGTGTAAATACATTCCAGGTGGATTAAAGAGCTGAACGCTGAAGAGAAGAAAACATAAGACATTTAATTAATCTTGGGATCAAGGAAGTCTTAAGTAAGACACAAAATGGAGAAGTCAAATGGAAAATACTGGTACATTTGAGATGGTAATTTAAAAATTCTGTTCAACAAAAAGGAGACAAGCAATACACTGAGGGAAAGGATTGGTATGACAAAATATAAAGAACAAAGCAACAAGAAAAATAAACAATAGTAAAATGGGAAAAGACAAAATTAACAAATATTTCACAGAAGAAAATGAAATGGCCAAACATGAGATTAGTAACTTCTCCAATAAGAACCAAAAAGAACTGCAAATTATTAAATTAAGACTTACTGTGCATCAGGTGCTTTTCTAAAATGCCTTAGATATCAACTCACTTAGTCTCACAATAGCCTGAGATTAATATTATCTCCATTTTATACATATGGAAATTGAGGCAGAGGTTCAAAGAAACTACTTGGGGACACACAACCAGGACTAGAATCTCAACGCAGTTCAGCTCCTCAGTCTAGTATAGCTCTTAACCACTATGCTATTATCTCTCCAGGAACTAGGGATGCAAGAAAACACAAATTAAAACAAGATATCATTGTTTCTCAACTCCGCCAAAATAAAAAAAGACAAAGTCAATTTGGATAACAATGTCAATACTGTTAATGGGAGAACATAATGGTGTAATAAATGACAGAAACTATTCTTACAGAAATATATACTCTGAAAAAAGTTCAGAAAAACCATTTACCCAACACAATGTGGATAAAAATCAGGTAGTTTCTTACTAATACATTATCTTTTTTCATGAAGGTAGGAGCAAATCCTGAAGTTCTTGCTTGCTTTTTCTCTCTCAGTCCTCAGATGCCAATAAAGGTTACCAGAGGATGAGCACATCATTGCTCCCATGCTAACTTGTATATGGCTGCTTCTCTTGTGCTTCTGGATTTAATCAGCTCAGGTCAAGCTTTCTCTGAAAGCCTGTTTCTTGATGCACTAACATCATCACTGAAGTGGTTAATTCACCTTCCTCATAGTGGGCTGATAGAGGTTCTATTTTCTACTCTTTTCCATAATTGCACCTTAACCTCTTTTCAACAGATTCAGGAGTCAAAACTGAAGGGGTGAAGCTCAAAGTTTTTCTGTTTTATTAAAAAGAGGCTTGTTCAAAATATTTGTTTTCAAGCTGGGCATGGTGGCGCACACCTGTAATCCCAGTGGCTTGGGAGGCGGAGCCAGGAGGATCACAAGTTTGAGACCAGAGGAAGTCTGCGTAACTTAGTGAGACCCTGTCTCAAAAAGAAAAAAAAAAAAAAAAAAAAAAAAAAAAATTGTTTTCAGCAATCTGTTCATTACAACTGGACAAAAACATTGCCTCTGACATCTCTCAGTCTCCATATTCTCTGGTTTACTGTCCACTGCACACATGTTAAATAACAATATAAATTATTCAAGGAAAAAAAAAAAGCCCATGCCATAGTTTTTCTAATACTTTAGTCATTCTCATCTAATTATAGGGTTCTTTATGAAGAAAACCAGAAAAGTCCAGGGATCCATAAAACAGGCTGAAAGTTTATCATGAATGGCAGTATGGAAAGATGATACAGCCCTCAGTTTTAAAAAAGCCTAGCAGGTCAGTGTTCATTTGAAGAGTCTCATTTCATCCAAAAACTCTGTATACCCACCCCTCCCCACATGGGGGATAGAACGCAGGGCCTCACTAATCACTATCTGAGTACTCTACCACTGAACTGTACCTCCAGCCTGTTCCTATATTTCTTGTGTTTTCTTTCCTTTCTTTTCCTTGTCATTTTTTGAGACTAGGTCTTGCTATGTAACCCAGACTGACCTTGAACTTGCAATGCTCCTGCCTTGGTCTCTCAAATGCTGGGATTACAGGGGCGTACTCCCCTCCCCCAGCAGCTCCTGTATCCTTTTTGCACTGTTCTAAAATTTACTATCAACTTGTTTTTTGACTTTGACAAAGTAATTGAAATTTTCAAAAGTGAAATAGGCATTGTGAAAACACAACAGACTGCTCAGAGGACAATGCTTCACTAAAACTTCAGGGGAGTTTACGTTAAAGAGACCCTATAAAGTGATGACTACATATCACTGACAGAGGGATTCAAGAATATTCCATATCGAAGAGAAGGACGTAAAACCAGATTAAGGCCAGCAGGAGAACGTAAAATTGGAAAACACCAGATGAAAAATTTTCACCTGCATCTTACCGGGACAGCCTTCAAAACACAAAGCTTCCTTACTACATTAAGGAGAGAAGGCTGCAAAAGCGGCACCACAGCAGGCCTGAGGCAATGATTTCTATATCCTACTGTGTTCTCAATGCAATCAAAGAATTGCTGGACAGCTCCACCAACGCCAGTGAGCGGAGACACTTTTACTAGGAGTCTGCAAAATCAAAGGACCTCGAGGCATCTCACACACAGGCTCATGGTCCTCCTCTTGCTGGGAAGAAAAGTGAGGAGCCCAGGGGAGAAGCAGTGACCATCAGTGCTCCAAAAGGCCAAGAGAGAGTTAAGATGAGGTCGACCTTAGACTTCTCTCTCCCCACATCCCTCTGCTACTCCAGCCCTAGAAGCCACAAGTGAGGGAAAAGTTGTAGAAACAAGACGGGGGTGGAGCGGGGTGGGGGACCTGCGAGAGTTTCACACGAGCATCTGCATTTATCCTACACAAGGTCACCCTCGCTCCCGGCCACTCTCCCCGGCTCCCTTGGTGGGCTTCCCGCCAGTGACACTTCCAGCCCAGCCCCCCCGCGTCCCCTTGGCCCTTTCTAGGGGCCGCAGCCCCCTCTCGGCCTCCGCACACGGCTGGACCTCCGAACCCAGCTGGCCTCGCCGAGGCCCGTTTCCGACGCCGGTGACTCTCGCAGCCGGGTCCCGGGGCTCCTCCGCCGCCATCCCCCGGGGCTCCGTCCACGTCCCCTTCCTCCCGCAGGGCGCCCCTGTGCCCGCTTGCCGTCCCCGCTCCCGCTGGGGGCCCGGGACGCCGTTCCTGTCCTGTCCCCCTTCGCCGCCCCCTCTTCTCGGGTGGCCCGCCTGACGCCCCTGCCCCGGCCGGTCTCCTCCGGGAGCCGCCGCCCCCCAAGTCCTCCCGGCCCCGCCCCGCTCCCGGGCGGATACAGTTTGAAGCCTCTCAGGATCTCCCTGGCCCGCTCGTCCTTGGCTGACATGATGCGGCGGCCGCCGCCCGCGGCTCTCCCACGCTGGCCGGCGGAGCCTCGCAGACGGTGCCCGGGAACCGAAGACCGAGCCGCAGCCCGGCCTGGAAACCTCAGGCCAGCAGAGGTAGCGGCCAGACCCGGACCGGCCTCTCCCTCCCCTCAGCTCCCGCTCCTGATCCCTTCTCCTTCCCTCTAGCCGCGGAGCGCCCGCCCCAAAGCCAATGGAAAGACAGCCTCGGAGATTGGCATTGTGAGCAGCCAATAGGAACGCCCAGCGGCTTCGCTCCGGGACGGAGAGCGTCAATGGGAAAGCCCCGCCCCGAAGAGTCCCCTAGGACAAAATTTTCATTCGGTGTTGTTGCCGGGAGTTTGCCCCAGCGGAGGGGTGGCTTGAGATACGTAGAGACTCGAGGGACCTGATCACGTTGCTGAGCACACTAGCGGTCTGAGAGGATAGCGGGTAGCACAGCGCGAAGTGACGGGGACTACATTTCCCAGAATTCCAAGGGGCACCGGAGACAGCAGATATCCGCGCACGGCCAGAAGCTAGGACTACAAATCCCAGCATGCCCCGCGCTCCGCCTCACTAACTTAAGACTCAGTGTGCCGCGCAGTGTGCGCAAATTCATAACCCGCCCGCCGGGTTGGAGGTTCCCGAGATCTACGACTTGAAACCAGGCGGGAAGACCCTCTTCGTCCTGAAAAGAGGATGACAGCCCACCGAGAATTAACTTCTGTTTATGTGGAACTCAGAAGTCTCCTGCAAATCATGGTAAGGCTGCAAACAACAAACAAAAACATTGATTAAACCATGAAAGAGAGCAGAAGAAAATGACTTCCTCAAATTTTGCTCGTTTGTTGGTCTGGGGCGCCTTTTGCGTGATTTTCAGGGTTTTCTGGTGCGTTCCTGCTTTGGACTAGGAGAGCTATCAATTATATACTCAGAAAGTCAATACAGGAAGGGACTTCAAAGAATTTGCTAATCGAGTCCCTTTTGTTTTTACATATGACGAAATTGAGGCCCAGACAGGCGAAAAGATCACAGCAAGTTGGGACAGTTAAAATTCGGCTTTAAATCTGCTGACCTCGGTCTGGGCTCCTTGCACCACACTAGGGAGGTGATATTTTTAGCGGCATGACAATGTGTTGTTTTTCTCCTCGATGAGCAGTTTTCCCATCCAGGCTTGAAACACACAGAGGGTAGGTTAAGAGGATAGGTTATTTGATGGATTTTCTGCAAATGAGGAAGTATGATATTTGTTTATTCTCAATCTGGTAGGACTTGGTGTTTTGACTTTTTCTTTGTCACTCAAGGTGACATTTAATGTGATTTCAGGAAGTAGGTAAAATTGGTGTAAGCCACTGTTTCCTTGGAGACTTCCATGTCCTTTCCTAGGCTTCCTTCCTGTTCCTGTCCCCCTTTTCAGTCATTTAGCACATATCTAATTTTTTCTTCCATGTAATTCAACAAACATGTTTTCCATTTGTAGTATTTATCAGGCACTGTGTGGTGGATAGAAGGTGAAAGACACGATCACTGTTGCTAGGAAGATAATCATCTACTTAGGGAAATAAGGAGACTCATGTTGGAGGGTGATAAATGGTACAAAAGAAATGACATCAGACTACCACAGAGGCCCTGATGGAGAGATTTATAATAGCTGACAAAACTTTATGGAGGAAGTGCCATTTGAACTTGAAAGATAGGTATGATATTTTACACATTAAAACATTTTTATAGTTAAATGTTTTTGTTAATGAGGTTTAACATACATGCAGTGAGGGAACAATTTTCACATGTGTAAACACTCTTGTTGCTACCACCCAGATCAAGGTATAGAATATTTCCAACACTCCTTGTGCTAATCAATATCACATCCTCACAGCTGGAGATAATCAACCACTCTTCCAATAGGTCAGTTTTGTCTGTACTTGAATTTCACTTAACTGTAATCATACAGTATGTACTGTATATGTCTGGCTTTTCTTGTTCATCAGTATTTTTGTGAGATTCACCCACATCGTGTGTATGCTTTCTCAGTTGTTGAGTAGTAGTCTATTGTGTGTATATGCCAGTGTATCTCGTTTACTGTTGGTGGACATCTAGGTTGTTATTTTTTTCTTGGCTGTTATTAACACAGACACATTCTTATGTGAGAATTATTGTATGTTTCTTTTTGAGGACGTGTGCACATTTTAGGAGAGAAATGGCTGGCTTGTAGGATATGCATATAATCAGCAGTAGTAGATATTGCCAGTTTTCCAAAGTGATTGGACAGTTTATTCCTTTATCAGCAACGTAAGAGAGTTCTCTTTGCCTCATTCTTGTTCATCCTGGGTGTTCATAATTAGACTTTTAGCCATTTAACTAAATGTGGTATTTCATTAAAGTATTTATGTTTTTCTGATGTTGAGCATCTTTTCATATGCTTATTGCCAATTTCAATGTCCTCCTGTGAAGTACCTTTAGAATTGGGATTTGTCTTGTCTTTTCTTTTTTCTTTCTTTCTTTCTATTTATTTATTTATTTATTTATTTGTAGTACTGGGGATTGAATCCAGGGCTTCATGCATGCTAGGCAAGTACTCTTACACTAAGATATCTTCCCAGCCTCTTTTTTAATTTTTAATTTTGAGACAGAGTATCATGAAGTTGGACAGGCTGCTTCTGGCTTTGAACTCATGATCCTCCTGCCTCAGCCACCTGAGTTGCTTGGGTTATAGGCTTGGGCCACAGCACCTGGCTGACATTGTCTTCTTATTTATTTGTAGTTCTTTACATAGTCTGAGTAGAGTTTTTTGTCTGATATATACTTTGAAAATATCTTTAGCAAGGCTGTGGCTTGTCTTTTCATCCTCTCTTTCTGTTTGAGACACAGTCTCAGTTTGTAGCTCAGGCTGATTTGGAACTGGATGTATAGCCAGGCTGGCCTCAAACTCACAATCTTCCTGTCAGCCTCCTAAGTGCCGGGATTAAAAGCTTGCACCACCATACCAGCTCATTTTCTTACTGGTGTCTTTTGGAACAGAAATTCTTAATTTTAATATAGTGCAATAGTTTAGTGTTTTCTTTTATGGAACATTCTTTGCATGGAATTTTAAAAGTCTGTGGCTGTAGGGTTAGTGGAATTTTTGTAGATAAATATAAAAGAAATGCCTGAGCACAGCCCTGATCTAAGTCATGGTGGGCATGGGAAGGCCTGGAGTTTGGAGTGTGAATGGCATGGGATGACCCGAAACTGGAAAGATTAGAAAGGAGGCTCGCTTAGAAGGGCTTTCATTGCAGCCCATGGAGTCTGGACTATTCTGGAGGAAGCAGAGGCATTGCTAGAATTTTTATGAACTCAAACTGCATTCAGTTATCTCCCTCCCACCCTCAAATTTGCCCTTCCTCCTCTGCTCCCCTATGCACTTCATACCAACTTCAAACAGTCCTGTCCTCCCAGGCTAGAATCCTGGGCATCCTCCTTCCCTCTCCATGCATTCAACTGGTCACGAAGTCTCATAGATTCTGTAGTCTAAGTGTCTTCAACGAGGTCCTTTATTTTTCATCTCCAATTGTTATTACCTTTGTTCAAGATCACAATCTCTTATCTGGAGTAAATCCGCCTTCAGTTCTCTTCACATCCAATCTGTTCCTGTAGCACCAAGGGTGATCATTCTAAAATGGCAGTTATTCACACCTCTTCCATCTTAAAAAGCCTAAATAGTTCTCCAGTGCCCTTAAGAGAAAATAAAAATCCCTCCACCTGGCTCATGCCCTTTATTATTTGCTTGCTCATCTTTCCAGATTCTACTCATCTCATCCCTTCCAAATGCCTTCCCTAAAACACCTCCCTGTCCACTGTCAGAAGGATTGAATTTGTTCTCCTAGGGTGCCTGTGACCACCCTGTGTCCTATATGGGAAAGTGTCTCTCCTAGGAGCTGTGAGCTCTGGAGGTGGAGACTGCTGTTTTATTGGGTATAGTACTTTGTATGTGGATTTCAAGACTCTTGATGACCAGACTCCAGCCCTGTATTCCTCATATCTCACACCTGAACCCTTGGTTCTTGGCACTTAGAGGACTTTCTATGCATCAGTGTATGCTTCACAATGCAAGCCTCTGTGACTGTGGTCAGTACCGGCTTTTCTTTCATTTTTTGGCTGGAAAATGACTAGTTTTTCTTCCCTAATCTATTCTGTGCTTCCAAAATGATGTCATATCTTTCTCATAATACTTAACACGTTGGAGCTTCTGAGGGTAAGAACTTTGTTTTATCTTCATATAGCCTTCTACACCACCTGCTAGAATATAATGGAATATAAATAAATAGACTATACATCGATGAATTGGTTGATGCTAGATTCTTTAGCATCTGATCTATGGTCTGATTTATGCAATCTAATTCACAATAGATAAATGTGGCTCTTTGTTTTCAAGACTTGAAAGTCTGTGGCGTTTACTCTAATCAGTTTAAATACTCAACTATGTGGCATTTCGTAGTCATCTTCCAAGGACAGTTGGTTGGTACTCAATGCAACTCCATGAATGATAGAACCATTGCTGTTGTCCTACCCCATCTCCTCATTTAAAAACATTTTTGGAATTAGAGGTCAAGAACATGATCTTTGGCTTCAGATAGCCTGGATTCCAAAGGCAGGTTTGCTGCTTACTGACTTGGATTTTTAGGCTTAAGTTAATGGGAAATGGGATTATTACAGGTCATGTTGTTGTTAGGTGCTGTCGAGTCGGTATCTGACCCATATCGACCCTGAGTACAACAGGCGAAACACTATTGTCAGTGCTTCTCTGCTAGTCATAGGGTTTTCAATGGCGGATTGATTTTTGGGAGTGGGTTGCCAGGTCCTTCTCCCAAGCCTACAGCACCTGGTGTTCCCAGGCGAGGCGGTCTCCCATCCAAGTACTAACCAGGCCTGACGCTGCTTAGCTTCTGAGATCTGACGGGATCAGATGCCACAGGGCTACGGCTACAGGCATTACAGGTCACAGTGTTAATGAGAATTCAACGAGATTATACATGTACAGCACCTGGCACATGGAGAAAATGTTCAATAAATGCTAGTTGTTTTGAGGCTTAATGTTTTTCCATACCTGGGGCGGATGCAAGTTGCCCTAGGGAGCCGCTGAGCGGTAAAAAGCTTAGCCAAAGGGGTGAGTTTGGGGCCCAGGAAGATGGTTTGGGCCCGAGTATCACCTAGGCCTCATTCCTCTCCTCGGGCCGCTTGTCACTCGCTTCTCCGCCCCCTTCCCGGGCTGCATCCGAGCCGGGACTCTCTTCTCCCTCCCCGGCCTCACTGAAGGTCGGAGGCGGTGAGCTCAGTCGGGGAACTTTGTGTGGGCGGAACTCGAATACCACGGTGGGAGGCTTCCGGGGGAGCAGCACTGGCGACGGGTCGGCGGAGGCAGAAAAGCGCCGGACGCCGGACCGATCATGGACGCTTGACAACCCGGGGGCAGGCGCCGGGAGGCCGAGCCAGCAACGAAGAGGACAGAGAACCGGCGTGGACAGGTGGGAGAGGGCGAGAGGGCGGGCCGCGCGAGGGCCGCCGCGCCAGTCTCGGCCGGACCCCTGGCTCCGCGCTCGGGGGCAGGAAAGCCGGTGGCCACGCCGCCCCGCCCCCGCTCCGGGGAGCGCGCCCCGCGGCTCCTCCCTGCACGCCCGCGGCCCTGCGAGGGGCGAGCTGCCAGCCCCGGTGTGCACCCCTGCCCGAGACCCTCACTTCCGCTCTGTGGCTGTCCGCGCCGCCCCAGGTCTCCCAAAGGCTGCCCCTTTGCCCCTCTTCGGTCCATTGAAATAGCGCCCTCCGCTGATGGGAATTCATCTCCGCTCGGTCCCTCGCCGCCGCCTCCGGGCCTCCCACTCCGGAGGAAAACGACTATCACGGTTTTCACGCTCTGCCTCCGCAGGCTTTGCTCTTCAGGCTGAGATCTTTTGGAGGCACCCAAGTTTCTCTCCATGACCCTCTCTCCTCTTCCGCCCCCAGCTCCTTCCATGGAGTCTCTTGGTCGAGATCCCTATCAGTCTCTGCATACGTGTCCACTTGGAAGGACCAGTTTTCCTAACCATCATTACCTGCCTTCCTCTCCTCCCCTTCCCCACCCCTTCCTTTCTTCCTGCCACTTTGTCTCTTTCCTCTTCGCTCCTCAGAACCCTTTGTTTCCTAGCTTTTTTCAGTTTCTGACAGGACCCTCCTAGGTAATCCTAAGTGAGGCAACATACTTGTACTAGTGTCATGAAAGGGCTGCTATTTTGTGTCTCACTCCACAGGACAACTTGCATCAAACTATTCTTTGAATGTTTTTTGCTTCACTCTGCTATACATCTCTCTTTTCATTAATTTTGTCACACTCCTCAATACATGCCGTTCTTGGAAGACAAATCTTTTTGTATATGAGTATGGGTGGGTAAGCGTGCTGCCGTACCACTGTGGCGTCCGATCCGTCAGCTCTCGGAAGCTAAGCAGGGTCAGGCCTGGTTAATACTTGGATGGGAGACCGCCTGGGAACACCAGGTGCTGTAGGCTTGGGAGAAGGACCCTGCAACCCACTCCCAGAAAACAGTCAGCCATTGAAAACCCTAAGACTAGCAGAGAAGCACTGACAGTAGTGTTTCACCTGTTGTACATAGGGTTGCTATGAGTTGAACACCCACTCCATGGCACATAACAACAGTGAACAGGTATGCTGTAGAATAGGTATGCTGTGTGTCCACTTACACTCAGCATGTGATTAGACTACATAATTGAAGGGCCTTCCTCTATCTAGTGTCTTGGGGATGGCAATACACAATCTGATTATTTTCTCAAATCCTCTTATTTGTAAAGTTTTGGCCACATGAAGTCATGTTTGGTGAAATGTCACATATCAGAAGGAGGCCAAATAGAGGGATTTTCCCCATAGACCTACACAGCATTTTATTTATTTTTATTTTTTTCTTTTTCAGTACTTGGGAGTTGAATCCGGGCCTCACACATGCTTTTTGCAAGCACATGTGATCAACCACTGAGCTATACCCACAGCCCATTTTTTATTTTGTATTTTGAGACAGAGTCTCACTAAGTTATGTAGGATGCCTCTGGCCTCGAACTTGCAGTCCTCTTGAGTCACTGGGTTTAAAGATGTGTGCCACCACTTCTGGTCTAGCATGTTTTTTCTAAGTTTGAATGTTATTGCTTATCTTTCACAATAGTTTCCCCCCTTTTCCTACACTTACAGGACTTTTTTTTCCCCTTTTGTTGCAGGAGATGGAACCCAGGGCCTTGGGGGCCTTGGGCATACTAAGCACTAAGCTATACTGCAGCCTTTAAATGAGTTTTTTTGATTAAATGAAACTTCATTCCTGTCTGCCTTTTTGTTTGTTTGTTTATTTCTTTTTTGCTGTACTTAGGGGGTGGAACACAGGGATTCACACATACAAGCACTGTACCACTGGCTGCAGCCCCAGCCCTTTATTTATTTTTGTGATACTGGGGGGTCTGAACCCAGGGCCTTGCACATACTTTGCAAGCTCTCTGCCACTGAGCTTGCCCTCCAGCCCTTTTCTATATTTATTTTTAGACAGGGTCTTGCTAAATTAGGCAGGTTGCCTCTGGGCTCGAACCCGTGATCCTCCTGCCTCTGCCTCCAGCGTCACTGGGATTATAGGTGTGCACCACCACACCTGGCTGCTTTTTGATTCTTATCTGTGTCTGGCTGTTGATGGGATTCTGATGACACAGAGGAAGCTGTAACCAATTGTCTGCATGTATGGGCAGTATTCTTTGTCTCTTAAGCAGCCTCTATAAGTGAGGTAGATATAAAACATATATGGAAGCTGGGCACAGTGGCATGTGCCCTGGGCACAGTGGCATGTGCCCGTAATCCCAGCACTCAGGAGGCTGAGACAGGAGGATCGTGAATTTGAGGCCACCTTGGGCTAGGTAGTGAGTTCCAGGCCAAGCTGGGCTATGCAGGAGGACCCTGTCTCAACAAGCCAAAAACCAACCACCCAAACATAAAACCCAAATAAATCATGTATGGAGAAACTCCTGAGTGTTTCTTTAGGTCAGCTTTATGGACTTAGCAGGTGATACCTATGGGAGAAGAGGATAGGGAAGTATCTTCTACAAAGTATGTTTCAAACTGCAGAATTCAGGACAAAATTCCTTTATCTCTAGGTCAAACTACCTGTTTCACAACATGGTGATTGCATTTCAGCTTACAAGCTGTTTTATTTTAATGATCACTATAAACTTAATGTATTTTGGTGTCCAATCCAGCATTACATAAATACAGACTTTGGAAAGGAGAAGGAAGAATGACTGACACACTTTCCTTTTGGACAGATCTCAAGGCCAGAGAATGGCAGGTGAACAGAAACCCTCAAGTAACCTCCTGGAACAGTTTATCTTATTAGCCAAAGGTACCAGTGGCTCAGCCCTCACCACTCTCATAAGCCAAGTGTTGGAGGCTCCTGGAGTATATGTCTTTGGAGAACTGCTAGAACTGGCCAATGTGCAGGAGGTAAGAACAGTTTCCAGTTTCTCTGTCTTCTTTGTACTAAGCCTTTCTGTGATTTGCTAGGCTTGCATGGAGTTTCTGTGCTGAAGTACTGTGACCTATGTGGTACCCTGTTAAGGGAGAGATGGGAATTGGTGGGGCAGAGGAGGAGATACGAGGATGATGTCTTGGGCTCCTTTTATTCAATATTTTTCCGTGAACTTGAGTAAGATAAGATTGGATTGTTATCTGAAAAATAGTAAAAAATTCAAATGGTCTCAATAAATTAGAAAGATAGTACTGTAAGTATGCTGATGTTTAATATGGGTTGTTGTTGTTGTTGTTAGGTGCCGTCGAGTCGGTATCTGACTCATAGCGATCCTCTGTACAACAGGGGAAGCACTATTGTCAGTGCTTCTCTGCTGTGCATAGGGTTTTCAATGGCAGATTGATTTTTTGGGAGGGGGTTGCCAGGTCCTTCTCCCATTAATATGGGTAGTTTCAGGCATTTTGAGGGACAAAAGCCTCCATTATAATATAGACGGGGAAGACTGATCAGGGATGTGCATAGCAGAAAATTACTGCTGTTGAACATATTGAGCTGGGCACAAGCAGGAAAATATTCTTCCTGTGGAAAAAGGCAAAGTTACGCTAAAATAAATGTGTTAAAAAGCTAAGACATGACTGGGTGCCGTGGTGCATGCCTGTAGTCCCAGTGACTCAGGAGGCGGAAGCAGGAGGATCATGAGTTTGACACCAGAGAAAGCCTATATAACTTAGTAAGACCTTGACTCGAAATAAAAAAAAGTGCAGCCCACTGGTAGAGCACTTGCAAAGTGTGTGTGAGACCCTGAGTTAAACCCCTTAGTACTACCAAAAAAGGAAAAAAGCTAAGATATATAAAGCCAAGAAGTAGTCCATTTTATTTTATTTGCTTATTTGATTGTTTTGTCCAATTTTGGTCATTGTACCTCAAAAATGAGAACATCTGTTGAGAGTGACCAGATGGAACAAAGAGATGTAAAGTAACTTATGCTCCTCATCCTCTAGTTCCCACTTTAGACTCTTGGCTTTTTCATTTGTTTGTTTAAGAAAAGTACAGACATCTTTATTGCTTTGTAGAGGAGCTTTCAGGCTGGGATTTAGCTCAGTTGGTAGAGTGCCGCTCTGCAGTCTCTGAGATCCTGAGTTCGATTCCCAGCACCACAAAAATGGGAGAAGGAGGTGGTAATCCACTCCCAAGGCAATCCCGAAACAGCCATTGAAAACCCTATAAGGGTTGCTATGAGTCGACACGACTCGACGGTACCTAACAACAACAGAAGAGCTTTCAGGAGCTCGTGGTGTGTTGTTGGGGCAGGTTCACTTCCTCTTTAGCATCAAAGGCTTTTTGCTGCAGTTTGACACTGGCTGAGTAGATGGCCACCATGCACAGATCTGGGCCATTGTACTTCTTGTTGATCATGCGCTAGATGCTGCTGAGAGTGGCCCTGGTGTTCTGGTGGTGGTGGGCTTCACGTAGGAAGTCTGCGTGTAGGAGGTGGCTGGCTTTTGTTGGTTGGCTCATCACCTTCATGGCCACCATTACACATTTGCCATCAGCTGCCAGCTCTAATCCCACAGCCAGTTGTAACCCAAGCTGTGGGCCTTCAAGTTATTGGGCTTAGTACTCGATTTCTGCTTATTCCTCTTGATCAGGGGTCTGACATAGTTGCCCGTGGCCATCCCACACGTGGCTCCCCTTCTTCTCATGGCCAGAGATGGTAAAAGACAGCCACATACATCTACTCACTTACTTACGTATTTAGCAGTACTTGAGAGTTCAACCAGGGCCTTGCACATACTTTGCAAGTGCTCTACCACTGGGCTACAAGCCCAGCCATTTTTTGTTTTTTATTTTGAGTCAGGGTCTCAGTTATGCAGGCTGCCTTTGACCTCAAACTTGTGATCCTTTTGCTGCCACCTTCTGAGTATCTTGGATTATAGGTATGCACAAATGCACGTGGCCCACTTCATTTTTAATTGTCAATCCTCATTTAGTGTCAGTCTTGCTTGCTAAACTGAGCTCTGTGAGAGTAAAGTCCATTGTGTCACCATTGTTTTCTTGGACCTAAGTAGGTAGACTGACACACAGTAGGTTTTCAGTAAACATTTAATTTACCAGAGATGGAAAATGAATTGTTGAAGGAAGATTTGAGAGAAACAGACTTTTATTTTATTTATTTTACATGACAGGGTCTTGCTGTTAGCCCAGGCTGGCCTGGAACTCACTGTGTAGATTGGGCTGGCCTCGAGCTTGCATCAATCCTCCTGCCTCAGCCCACCTGAGTGCTGGGATTACAGGCGTGGGCCATCATGCCATCCTAGTTCATTTTTCAACAGAAGAAATGCCTAAAGGGTAATATGTTTCTTCCCATTCTTGAAAAGCCTGAATGACCATGCCAATTAGATGTTTTTATAATGGTGGAAGATTGGCTAAGAACAAGTGGATGAAAATTAAGGCTAGAAAGACCATATTGACTTAGGCCAGTGGGAGATGTTTTGGAGTATCTGCTCTAGAGCAAATAATGTGTACCAGCTAGTTCTGCAATTGTCTGAAAGGCAGGGGCTAGATTCAGTGGTTTTTACCAGTTCTTTTCTGACTCAGGGACCTCAGGTGGTTCATGAGAACTTGAGACTGTAGACTGAGGTACAGGATGCTAGTTCTTTATCTTCCCACAGCTCATGTTTTCCCATTCGTGAGCCAGGAATAAGCTTGGTACCTTTCAGTGGTCTGATATTATGGAAGCAGTTCTTATAACCTTCTTTTTTAATGGCTAATATGGCTATTGGCCTCTGCTGCCTTTCGTTCTTGTTTAGCCTTTGTGGAGTTGGGTAAGTTGGAAGAGTAACAGGAGCTTGTTTGTAGTACAAGGAGCCCCCAGTTAGTGTAATTGACAGCAGAGCAGAGTAGTTCTAGGCAGAACAGTGGCTCTTTCACTTTCTTCTACAGACAGCTCCTTGCCATCAGCTTTAGTGAAGAGTAAGTAATTTTAATGGAAATTTTTATCTGGGGCAGCCTCTTCTCCTGGTTTTCTGCCCCAGCCTGGCTTTCCTCTCACATCTTATGCTCTGCTAATCTCTCCCAGGGTTCACAGTCCACATGTAGTCCTGAAACTTGGAACTAACCATAGTTTTGTTCAGTTTGGTTGATAGTGGCTATCAACATACCACGCTGGTGTACAGATAGAGCTGCCACAGTCTCTATAGAGTGCAAAGGGAATCCTAAGAACACTTGGAACTGCTTCTGGTGCTGTGTATGTGTGTGTGTGTGTGCGTGCGCGCATGCGTGTGTGTGCATGTGAACATGTGTACGTGTGCACATGAAAGAGCAGCAGCTGCCTGGTCATACTGTGTGCAGTGTAAAACATCTTCTTGAGGGAGAAAGATTCAGTTTGGAACTTTAATCATCTATCTTATTTTTTCCCTAAGAATCAGAGAGTTGGAAAGGACCTTAGAGGCCACTTAAACACTACAGAATAAAGGCCACAGCATCTTTGGCACACGGTCACATGTCCACTGCTTGAACACTGCAGTGATTGGTGGAAGCTTGGTTTGTGGTGAACTTTGTTTTTCCTCCTCAGCTTGCGGAAGGAGCTAATGCTGCCTATTTGCAGTTGCTGAACCTGTTTGCCTATGGAACATATCCAGATTACATAGGTGAGTTGATTAAGATCCTTCAAAAGACTTTCAGGTACAAAGTGTGTGTATATGTGTGGCGAGGACTGCATGACCTGTTTCTCATTCTGCTGTGTCCTGTAGTGACCTCACAAAAGGAATTTCCCTTATCACCTTTTATTTTTCCTGGGGGTAAAATGAGAACTGTATGTATTCATCCACAAATAGAGCCCTTGTTTATTTCTCAGATGAGATTCTTGGGAACTGCTGTTTGTAAGGCACTCAGAGCAAACTATTTCAACTTTTTCTGTAACTTTTTTTTTATTAGTAATTTTTAATATACAACTTACTGGGTCTCATTATGAATTTCTGTACCTGAATTTCATTGTACATCGCTCACTTTAACTTCCCCCTTACCTTCTCATGACCATCCTCCCCCATCCCTTCCCACCAATGGTCTCCTTTCTACTTGCATGTCTTTTTTGTGACTATATCTGTCTATATATGTATATCTTGATTTTGCCATAAGGATAACATATGTAATATTTTTTTTCTTTTCTCCCATTACCCTTTCTTCTTGCCTCCTCCCCCTTTTCTTCAGTCTATTATCTTTCCCTCCTTAGGTTATTTCAGTGTTTTAAATGGTATCAAAATAGTTTCTTCTGTTTTTTTTCTTTCTTCTTTTTTTTTGAGACACAGTCTCGCTATGTAGCTTTGACTGGCCTTGAACTCATAATTCTTCTGCCTAAGCCTCCTGAGTGTTGGGATTACAGGCACCACCATGCCCAGCCTAAATGTTATCAAAATAATATTACCATATTGAACAAAATTTGGAAAAAATATATTAAAAAGTTATTCATAGTTGTTCCTCCATTAAATTGTTGTTGTTTCGAGTAAGATCCAATTTGACCCTAAGTACAGCAGAATGAAACATTACCGAACACTGTGCCATGCACACAGTCTTTTTATGTTTTAGCCCCTTGTTACAGCTGCTGTGTTTCTTCTCATTTTCAGTTGTGCCACATCAGCCAAAGGAGGTCCCAGGGGCTTTACTCCATTACAATCAATAAGGTTATCTCGACTGAAGAGGCAACTCTTCCCCAGTCTTTCTTGAATGTCTTCTAGCCTTGCAGCACTATATTTGACGGTGCTGTGCTATTCATAGGGTTTTCAATGGCTAATTGTTTTGGGAGTGGGCTGCTAGGTCCTTCTCTCTAGTCTGCCTGAATCTGGAAGCTCAAGTGTAACCTGTCCACCATGGGTGGCCCTACTTGTATCTGAAATACTGGTGGCATAGTTTTCACCATCATAGCAACATGCAAACCCCCACAGCACAACAAGCTGACAGACATGTGGGAGTCCCTTAAGTTACTATTAGCATTATGATGCCGGATTTTGTTTGTTATGATTATGTTTTCTATTACATAGATTCCCTTTTTCTGCACTTATTTCACAAGCCTTTATGCATATTTTAAGTTTTTGTACTCTTTTTTTTTTTTCTTTTTGAGATGGAGTCTCCGTATGTTAGCCTGGGCTGACCTCGAACTTGCAACCCCTCCGCCTCAGCCTCCTGAGTGCTGGGATTACAGGTATGCTCCACCACCTCCAGCTCATATTCACTTTTAATATTGGATAACCTGCCACTCTACTACTGAGATACATTTCCAGTCCATTTGAGTTATTTTAAATTAGAATCTTAAATATCAGAAATCAGGGACTTGCACATCCAAATGCTCACTTAACCTTACACCCAGCCACTTTTTGTGCTGGTACCAGACTGAATAATTTGCCACTTCTTTGTATACCACATTTTTCTGACTTATCGCTTTGTTTTGATGAGCGTGTTCTCTATTTCTGTCCCCACTAAAGAGGCCGCATTGTGCAGATGCTGGAGCCAGACTGCTTGCATTTATATTGTTGCCCCACTTCTACTTGTTATGTCATCTTTCAGCAAATTAAATCATCTTACACATGTCAGTTTCCTTATCTGTAAAATGAGAGTAATAATAGAAGTCCATAGTTCAGGACATGCATTCCTTGAGACTGTATGCCTTCAGAATTTAGGATTTTGGGACTTGAAAATGTAATATGTGCATGCCTTTTTATGTACCATTCCCAGAGAAATGTAGGCAGCATATGTAGTCAAACATGTCCATAATCTTACCACAAAACAAACAAATATTCACAAATAGGATAAAGGGCCGGCTTCAGTTCGGGACAGGAATAGCTACCAGGTGAATTGTAGCACTGGGCTTAAGGAGAAAACAATAAGTTTGGATCCAGCTTTTTGGAGTCTAGAATTACGGTGAAGGGATTGAGAACATATGGAGTGTGGCTCATGGGGTTGTTGTGAGGATTACCTGGATGTGCGTATTTATTAGTGGGTCTGTGTGTGCTCTCTGTCCCTGCAGCCGCTGCCGTGATCATTCCTGTTACTACTAGAAATTTGCTCAGGCTTCGAGGCTCATCTCAAATTCCACCTTTCGTGCAACTTTTCTTTATCTCCTGTACTTCCCAAACGTGCTTGTGCATGCTTTCTTTCTTTCTGTCACCCTTGCTTCCCTTCTGTCCTCTTCCTGTCTCCCTTCCTCCCCTCTTTTTGCTTTCCTTCACCCTCTATCCCTCCCTTCTGGTAGTTTTTGTCTTTCTTCTGGTAGTCTTGCCTTGGATCTGTAGCTACTGAAACATGAGTTTGTAAGATGGAGGACAAGTCCAAGGCCACTGAGTTGTACAGCTGAGCGGTTGGTGTCCCTGGAATTGTTGGCACAGCAGCTCTGATAAAGCCTGTCTTACTCACCCTTGATTCCCCTTAAGACAGTGCATGCACTGGACATAATAGGTGCTCAGTGAAGATGCGTTGAGCTTAACTGAGCTTCACAAAGGGCAAAAAAAAATTCCGTTAAGGTAGTTGTCATATCATTTTATTCACACCTGATTTTTGGGAGACTGAGCTTCTTATATAGAGAGACTCAGTCTCATCAGATTGGAAGAATGTGTTCTCAGAGGAGGTAGGAGGTGCTCACAGAGCGTTTGATGAATAAGTGCAAAGTGATGGTAGTGACTTAGCAGTAGATTTGGTGGGAGCTTACTCCATAAAAGAAATCCTAATTTTATTTTGTGTCTTAATTTTTGTGGTGGGTGGGCCCGAGCAGCCAACAAGGAGAGCCTGCCAGAACTGAGCACAGCTCAGCAGAACAAGCTGAAACATCTTACCATCGTGAGTTTGGCATCGAGAATGAAGGTACGGTCCTGAGCCTTTCCCTGTCTTCCTCTGAGCTCTGACTCAGGTGATTCATTGGCGTTGGTGAGGAAACTCCAAGCTACACACAGTAGTTGTATCCTAAATGCATGAAATTGACTTGGCACAGTTAAAGCGGCGTAGACAGTTATTCCTCATTCCATTCAGGAAAAGTGTGTCCAGCGGTGATTGACTCAGCAGGTCTCTGTTCTAGCATGCTGTGGGGCCTCAGGTGAGGTACGCATTTTGCTACGGTAAGAGGAGACTGCTGTATAAAAGGACATATTTTTCTAACAGCAAGGGATCTCGCAGCAAGTTAACAACTTCCTCTTTTGCTCAGTGCACGGTGAACTGTGCCTATGCTGGAGGAAAAACTTGCTGTGTTGGACTTACTGAGAGGTAGATTTTTATTTGTTTATTTACTTACTCACATTTATTTATTTACTTTATTTGTGGTAGGGTGGATTGAGCTCATGGCCTCATGCTTGTCAGGCAAATGCTCGATTACTGACACACCTAGCCCAGGAAGTAGAAATCTTTTTTTTTTTTTTTTTTGGTGGTACTACAGGTTTAACCCAGGGCCTCGTGCCTGCATGCTCTGCAAGTGCTGGACCACTGATCTGCAACCCCTCAGCCCTTTTTTTTTTTTTACTTTTTTTTAACTTTTTGAAACAGGGTCTTGCTAAGTTATGCAGACTGCATCTGGTCTTGAACTTGAGATCCTCCTGCCTCCGCCTCCTGAGCCGCTGGGATTACAGGCGTGTGCCACTGCGCCCGGCTTCAGGAAGTAGAATTCTAATATTCTGCCTTTCTTTGGGATTTTCAGGGTTAATTACATTAATTGGAATTTTTTGTCTCATATGCTAACTTTAGCCCCTAACCCAAACCACTGCACCATACATGCAAGGTTTTTGCCCCAGCTGATTTAGAAGATCCCTTGCAGCCAGCTGCTCACACCCATTAACAGAGAAAGTCCAGACTTTGTTAATTTGTACTTGGCTTGGGCTCTCTGCCTAATGCTAGTTTTTTGGGCCTTCAAAAGAGTATGCTGTCTGCATTTCCCATCTGTGTTTGAACTTGAAGGTTATGTATTTGTTCCTGATTGCCTTTTTAGTTGTTGAAATTATGTTAACTGATCTAATCATGAATTTCTGACGTTTAGCCTGGGATTTCAGGTGGGAGGTCTTTTTTTGTTGTTGTTTCCTTTTTTTTTTTTGTCATGCCCAGAATTGAACTCAGGGCCTCATGCATGCTAGGCAAGTGCTCTAACACTGAGCTACATCCCAGCCCAAGGAGCCCTGTGTTCTTGGGAAATGAAGGCGTGACCTTTTCTTCTTCCTGATCATAGACTTATCAAGAATATTAATGAGCAGGATGATATTTTTCCTCCTCTCTGGAGCCTGTCATTGTAAGCCCACCCACTATCCATAGATGTTGTTGCTGCTGCTGCTGTTGTTGTTAGGTGCTGTGGAGTCCGGTCTGACTCATAGCAACCCTATGTACAGCAAAACAAAACGCTCCCTGATTCTGTGCCAGGCACATGATCTTTTTTATGGTTAATTCCATTGTTGCAGACACTGTCAATCCATCTAGTTGAGGATCTTCCTTTTTTCTGTTCACCTGCCACTCTTCCAAACATGATGTCCTTCTCCAGGGATTGGTACCTCCTGACTACATGTCCAAGATACGTAAGACACAGTCTAGCCATACTTGCTTGCAAGGAGCATTTTGGTTGCACTTCTGTTGGTTCTTTTGGCAGTCCATGGTATATTCAGTATTCATCTCCAGTACTATAATTCAAAAGCATCAATTCTTCTCCTGTCTCCTGTATTCACTGACCAGCTTTCACAACCATATGGTGCAACTGAAAATACCATGGTATGAGTCAGGTGCACCTTCATCTTCAACGTGACATCTTTACTTTTCAACACTTTAAAGAGGTCTTTAGCAACAGCTTTTCTCAGTGCAATGCATTTCTTGATTTCCTGACTGCTACTTCCACAAGTGTTGATTGTAGAAGTAAAGCAAACTCTTGCATGACTCCAATCTTTTCTCCTTTTATCATGAAGTTGCTTACTGACCCAGTTGTAATGATTTTTGTTTTGTTAGTGTAGAGGTGCAATCTATACTGAAGGCTGTGTTCTTTGATCTTCATCAGTAAATATTTTAAATCCTCCTCACTTTCAGCAAGCAGAGTCGTATCATCTGCATAACACAGGTTGTTAATGAGTCTTTGTCTAATCATGATGCCATGTTCTTCTTCATAAGTCCAGCTTCTTGGATTATTTGCTCAGCAATAGAGATTGAAGAGGTATGGTGAAAAGATACAGCCCTGATGTACACCTTTCTCGACTTTAAACCAGGTAGTGTTTCCTTGTTCTGTTCACACAACTGTCTCCTGGTCCATGTACAGATTCCCCATCAGTACAATTAAGTATCTGGTATTCCTATTCTTTGTAGTGTTTCCATAATTTGTTATGATCTGCACAGTCAAGTGCCTTTGCATAGTCAATAAAGCATTGATAGACATCTTTTTGGTATTCTCTGCTTTCAGCTAATATCCATCTGACCTCAGCAGTGATGTCCCTGGTTCCACGCTCTTTTCTGAATCTGGCTTGATTTTTTGACACTTCCTTGTCTATACACTGCTGCAGTCACTTTTGAATGATCTTTAGCAAAATTTTGCTTGTACGTGATATTAATGACATCGTTCAATAATTTCCACATTTGTTTAGATCCCCTTTCTTGGGAATAGGCACAAATATGGATCTCTTCCAGTCAGTTGGCCAGGTAGCTGTTTTCCACATCTCTTGGCATAAACAAGTGAGCACCTGCAGTGCTGCATCTCTTTGTTGAAACCTCTCTACTGGTATTTTATCAATTCCTGGTGCTTTGTGTTTTACTAGTTCTTTTAAGGCAGCTTCTACTTCTTTCTTCAGTATTGCTGGTTCCTGATCGTATGCAGCTTCTTGAAATGGTTGGTCATCCACCAATTCTTTTTGATATAATGACTCTGTTCCTTCCATCTTCTTTTGATGTTTCCTGCATTGTTTAATATTTCCCTTGCAGATTACTTCACTATTGCCACTTGAGGCTTGAATGTTTTCTTCAATTCCTTAAGTTTGAGAAAAACAGAGCGTGTTCTTCCCTTTTGGTTTTCTATATCCAGCTCTTTGCTCATTTGTCATTATAATACTTGATTT
The DNA here is from genome assembly GCA_007922755.1 of Pedetes capensis. Classification (NCBI taxonomy): domain Eukaryota; kingdom Metazoa; phylum Chordata; class Mammalia; order Rodentia; family Pedetidae; genus Pedetes; species Pedetes capensis. The sequence continues at coordinate 118,551 of VMDO01000371.1, read as the reverse complement.
TGTCTTCTCACGCTGCCCTTTGAAATCTTCTGTTTAGTTGCTTAACTTCATCATGTCTTCCTTTTACTTTAGCTGCTCGGTGTTCAAGGGCAAGTTTCAGAGTCTCTTCTGACATGTAATTTGGTCTTTTCTTTTTTTCCTGCCTTTTTAATAACCTTTTTGCTTTCCTCATGAATGATGTCTTTGATGTCACGCCACAACTCATCTGGTCTTCGATCATTAGTGTCTAACACATCAAACCTGTTCTTGAGGTGGTCTCTGAACTGACGTGGGATAAACTCAAAGTCATACCTTGGCTCTCATCACTTGTTCTAATTTTCTTCAGTTTCTCTAGATAGCATACCTTTAATTATAGAAAATCCTTCTAAGTGTTTTTGCTGTATTGTTCCTCTCCATGTGCATTTTCCTATAACCTGTTCTACAGATTTAATCACTGTGTTTATTTCTAAACTTGTAATGATGTGTCAGAGGATTTGTAGAAAACTGGATATTTAATTGGTTTGCTTTGCAGTGCTGATGATTGAACCCAGGGCCTTGCACATGCTAGCAAGTGCTCTACCAGTAAGCCACATCCTGTGCCCTGAAAACCGGATATCTAGATAATCTTGTTGTCTTGGAGTCATGCAGAGTGTTGGTACAGCCCAGTAAAGGGGCTGTCATTGGGGACTTGGCATTGTTTGCAGGAATTTGAGAAAACAGGTGCAAATTCCAGGTTAACCTGTGAGCTGGGCGTCTCTGCTGGGTTTCTCTTGGTAGATGTGCTGGCCTGCAGTTTTTGTTGCTGCTGCTGTTGTTATCATCACTCTGCTGGGCAAGCAGCCAGATCTCTCCTGGGATCTGTTGGAGGTTTGTGGTAACCAGGCATTTTGTGCAAGGTCTGAAGGCTTCCAGAAGGTGGCAGAGTGGCACATAGAGTGTTTCCCTTTCCTCTTGAAGGAATTTTTAGCATTTGTCAAGAGTGTGCTCCATGTGGAGGCTGAGGGCTGGGTGAAGTCCAGGATATAGAGAACTGGGAAGATGCCTTCTTGCATGCTGTGGGGTCTGGGTTGCATCTCACAGGTCCCATAGTTCATTTATTCATCTCTTATTGCCTTAGATGTGAATGACTACCACTGGCTTGCATTGCCCAAGCCCAAAGGCAGCTGTTGGCTTTTTGGGTAATACCTGCATTTTTATTGATGCTTACCAGGCGGTGCTTTATATCTATTCCATGACCTTACCCACAGTGTATCCCCTACTCTGTGCTGCTGAAGGACCTCGAGATGAGGAATCTTCGGGAGCTAGAAGACCTCATCATTGAAGCTGTCTACACTGACATCATCCAGGGCAAGCTGGACCAGCGAAACCAACTGCTAGAAGTGGATTTCTGCATTGGCCGTGACATCCAAAAGAAAGACATCAATAATATTGTTAAGACCTTGCATGAATGGTGAGGCTGAAAGAAGTTAATGGATATTTAGCATGCTCTTTTTGCCTTGGCTTGCAAAAATGTGATCTCTTAAAGTCAGCTGAGGGTTTGGAATAGACTTTGCCCATATGAGGGAGCTGGGGCCTTAGGAAAGTGAGCCAGAGAGTGGGACTGCCTTTATGATTATGGCTGTGTCTAACAGGAATCATTTCAGCCTTCCTGGATGTAAAAATCTTAAATGCAGGTGGGGGCTGTTAGACAGTGGACTATAAAATATGCAGCTGGAGGTAAAGGTCAGGCCTCTGAATCCTAGCTGTGTAACACCAGTCATGCGCTTCCCAAATATCCCCAGCCCTTTAGACTCAGTATTTGGCCACACTCAGGAAGTTAGTGTTTATTTGTTACTTGGGATAAGAGAACCCTGTTGGGCTGGTGTTGGTAAAACATTGTGAGGGATTTTGCAGACAAGGAATAGGTTTTTCTGACTTGGAACACAGACTTGCACATAGAATATTTGATAACTATATCCTGGCATGGGCTCAGTTGGTAGAGTGCTGCTGTGCACTCTCTGAGGCCCTGGGTTCGATCCCCAGCACTGCAAAGATGGGAGAAGGTTGTGGCAATCCCAAAACAATCAGCCATTGAAAACCTACACAGGATCGCTATGAGTTGGACCCAACTTGACAGCACCTAACAACAATAACAACAGCAACAGCATATCTTGGTATAGTTATATCTTGGCATAAAAAAAAAATTAGTGTATTTGGGTATACTTATTAATTGTATTGGAATTTGATATTTTTAAGAGCTGTTACACATTTTACAAGGGTTTATTACAGAGTTAATTAAATGATTTGGACTTTGTAAAGCCAAATAAGTTTTAGATGCATTTTGAAGGAGGGTCAGAAGTAGGGTATAATTGGAGGTGAGGAGAGTATGTTCTCAAGTGTGCCAATGGCATTTGGAGGTCATGAAGCAGAGGGGGCAAGCTCTGTGCAGAGGGATCCTGACTTGTCTCAGGGTGTTCACTAGGAGAGATTGTCAGCACTCCTGTCTAGGTGGTGGTGGTAGATTGGAAACAGAATCGTTCTATTGAGAGAGACCACAAATACGGCAATATGTTCACAGTATTGAATCTTAAGTGGGAGGCATGTGGATATTCATTGTACTACTGTTTCAAAAATTTTTTTCCCTTAGCTGGATGCAATAGCACACGCCTGTAATCCCAGCAATTTGGGAGGTGGAAGCAGGAGGTTTGCAAGTTCAAAGCCAGAGGCAGCTTGTATAATTTAGCAAGACCCTGTCTCAAGATGAAAGATTGAAAAATGGGCTGGGGTATAGCTAAGTTGTAGGAGCACTTGCAAAGCATGCGTGAGGCCCTGGGTTTAAACCCCTAGTACTGAGAAGAAAAAAATTTTTGTCTTAAAATTTTCAAAATAAGAAAATAGGGAAAATAAAGGAGGGGTGTGGCGATTATGAAATAACTTCAACTTGTGAGGAAGGGGGCAATTTCCAAAATAAGATGCTTTTAGAAAATACTTTTTCTGTTGAGGAAAGTGATTGGTCCATGCCTGGAGAGTCTTTCTTCCTTCAGTCTTACATTGTATTAAACCATTTCCTATGGGTTGTAAGGCCTACAGCCATATCCCCGCAGAGTCTGATCCTATCAAATCTCGGAAGCTAAGCAAGGTCAAGCCTGGTTAGTACTTGGATGGGAGACTGCCTGAGAACACCAGGTGCTGTAGGCTTGGGAGAAGGACCCGGCAACCCACTCCCAAAAACACAATCAATCATTGAAAACCCTATGAATAGCAGAGAAGCACTGATAATAGTGTTCCGCCTGTTGTACATAGGATCGCTATGAGTCGGATACCAACTTGATAGTACCTAACAACAACAACAACAACAACATGGGGAGGACTGTTGGGAGGGAGATCCCTGAAGCTGGAGGAGACTTCCCAGGGCTCTCGGCAGCTCAAGACTGGTTTTCTGTGTTGCAGGTGTGATGGCTGTGAAGCAGTTCTGCTGGGCATCGAGCAGCAGGTTCTGAGAGCCAACCAGTACAAGGAGAACCACCACCGGACTCAGCAGCAGGTGGAGGCAGAGGTAAGGAGGAAGGAAATGCTCACACTCTCTCCAGGGTGTACCCAGCTATGCTTTGCACTGTTTCTGTTTTTGTCACGTGTCTGGTGTGGATTAAACAAACAGTCCCCAGACGGGCATCAGGTTTGCTGCTAGGTTGTAAGGATTAGTGGGACACAGCTCCTGCCCTTGGTCCTCTCCATCTCCCTTCTTATTGCCGATTAGCAGAAGGGAAGCAGACTTGAATTGCAGGGAAGGTTGTAATTCCTCGGTATACATGCACTTTGTAGCTGTTGAGCAGAAGAAAAAGAGTTCAGGGATGGGTCTTAAAAATGAATAGAAGTGGGCTGGGCGTGTGGCTATGTGGTAGAGTACCTTCCTACCATACTTGCTATTGAACGATTTTTTAATCAAGAGCGTGGCAGCAAGGATCCCAGAATTCCAGTTAAGGAATACAAGAAAAAAACTTGAAAATAAAACCTGTGTCTTATTTGTCTTTGTAAAACCAGCTCCTGCCCCACACTTCCCCCACAGTAGCTACTCAGATGTTAAGCTGAATAGTCTGCACACTGTGTGCATGCCAGGGGACTGCTGCGCTAGGCTTTTCGTGAGCTAGAGCTAATTTATTTTGAAGACGCTTCTTTCCATATACATATAGTCTGTGGATATTCAATCTGTGCTCCATTTTTAATCCTACTTCTAGCCGAGGAGGATGAACTGCATTTAATTAAATATTAGCCAGACAAAGACCGGGAGGAAAGTCAGCCTGCAGCTTCTCTAATAAGCTGTGCCGCACTCTCCGGGTGGCGGTTGCCTCCTCTCTGACCCGGCATTCAGGTCTGACCAAAGTAGGAAGGGCCAGCTCCTTTCTACGTTTTGTTTATTCCTCCTGTAAATCAAAACCTTTAGCTCAGTTGGTAGAGTACTGCGCTGCAGTCCCTGAGGTCCTGAGTTCAATTCCCAGCACCACAAAAAATGGGAGCAGGACCTGGCAATCCACTCCCAAGGCAATCCCGAAACAGTCAGCCATTGAGAACCCTATAAGGGTTGCTGTGAGTCGGATACCGACTCGATGGCACCTAACAACAACAACAACAACAACAAATCAAAACCCTGGGGAAAATGAGGTTGGGAGGCTTGCCCAATGGAAGCATAAAACCTACAGCCATTCACTTCCATGGGGGCACAGGAAGGAGCGTGATCACTGCTGGGTGGCTCTCGCCTGAATTGCTACAGATTGTGTTGCAGGTAGAGGGACGTGGGTAGGTAGGTGGCATCATGATCATTAACAAAGGTAAGCAGTACTAGTTTTAGAATTGAAAATTGTTCAGAAGTTTCTGTAGGTGATAGATGGCATCAGACAAAAGGAAAGGAGGGCACATGGAGCTACTGTAGACACTTGTCTGATGCTTGAGGGCACACCCTTATACTTAGGCAACAAAGTAGACTAAATCATGACTAGCTTTTTTTGTTGGTTTGTTTTTGGTAACATGGGGTCTCACTATATAGCCCATGCTGGCCTTCAACTCATGATCCTCCTGCCTATTCCTCCCAAATGCTGGGATTATAGGCATGGGGTACCATGCTAGGCTTATATCATGACTAGTCTTGGAAAGAGAGCCAGCACATGCAGATTTACTATAGGTGGCCTATTGTTGGAAAGTCGGTAGCCGTACCACTGTGGCATCTGATCCCATCAGATCTCTGAAGCTAAGCAGGATCGGGCCTGGTTAGTGCTTGGATGGGAGGCCGCCTGGGAACACCAGGTACTGTAGGCTTGGGAGAAGGTCCTGGTAGCCCACTCCCAAAAAACAATCAGCCATTGAAAATCCTGTGGATAACAGAGAAGCACTGACAGTAGTGTTTCACCTGTGGTACATAGGGTCGCTATGAGTCGATACCTACTTGAAGGTACCTAACAACAACCTTGTTGGAAAATACTTAGCTACGCCTGCTTGCAGAGCTTGATGCTGCCAGCAGGTGGTGCTAAGGATTTACATCTGAGAGAAATCTGAGGAAAAGGCTAAGGTCACCTCCACCACAGTTAAAATAATATTGACTTAATTGTCTTCTGCCTGCAGCCATAGCACTGTGGCATCCGATCCCATCAGATCTTGGAAGCTAAGCAGGGTCGGGCCTGGTTAGTAACTGGATGGGAGACCGCCTGGGAACACCAGAAGCTGCAGGCTTGGGAGAAAGACCTGGCAACCCCCTCCCAAAAATCAATCTGCCATTGAAAACCTTATGAACAGCAGAGAAGCACTGACAATAGTGTTTCCCCTGTCGTACAGAGGGTCGCTATGAGTTGGATACCGACTTGACGGCACCTAACAACAACAACAATTGTCTTCTAGAAAATTTGGAACAGACTAATATGGGACTAGAGAGAGCAGAGGTCAGAGCCTTGTCGTTTTCTGTTTAGTCAGTGCCTTGTTTAGTGCACCAAGTAAAGGTTCTGATTGTCCCCTGCCTTAGGCACACAGAAGATGCTTATCACATACTATCACTTGAACAGAAAACAAATCTACACAGAACAAAGGTTATTTATTCTGTCATATCCTGCTTGTGTTTATGCTGCTTTTACTCTTAGCCTAAGTTTTATAGCCATTTTCTCAATTGAGTGGAATTTTTCTTCATTTGTCCTTATGTTAGATTGTTGTTCCCAGAGAGGGAAACTAGGTGTTTTCCTCCAAAGTCTTATAAATTTCTTCTGGTGAGTTGTGCCTTCCAGAACCTTCCCTTTGAGTGAAATCAGCCCTGTCACAAACTACCTGAGAATATTCTTTCCTTTTATCCCTTCATGTTGTTGTTGTTAGGTGCCATCGAGTCGGTATCTGACTCATAGCAACCCTACATACAACAGGCAAAACACTATTGTCAGTACTTCTCTGCTATTCATGTGTTTTCAATGGGAAATTGATTTTGGGGGGTGGGTTGCCGGGTCCTTCTCCCAAGATTGCAGCACCTGGTGTTCCCAGTCGGTCTCCCATTCAAGCACTAACCAGGCCCGACCCTGCTTAGCTTCTGATATCTGACGGGATCGGATGCCACAGGGCTACGGCTTCAGGCCTTATCCCTTCATAGAAACCACATATTATTTAGGTGTAGTTCCAGCATGCCTGGGAAAAGTAACATTATGAGTTTTTTTATTGACCCTGCGTAGGCACTCTGGAGGGGAAGGAGTGATTAGTTGCAGCATCACAAAGCCCTTTTTTATTTTACATTTACACTTGATCTTGGAACATACTTTTCTTTATGCTTGGATGTGCTCATGTTTGGTGTTCTCTGGAACGTTAATATTACAACTATTGTTATATATTTATAAAATAGGCTATGTTTTACTCATGTAGGGAATAAAGCAAAAGCAAGGTCTATTTTTCATTACATAGAAAATCTCCCAGGAGTTAAGTTAGGGACATCCTGAGGCTTGCTGGCAGTTAGTGCCTTAACCGGGGCCTCCTGGCACCTTCTGGAGAAGTATTCTCTCTGTCACCTAGTTCTCTTCTTTGTAGCACTTTTCCAGCTGTGGGCTCTGTTTCCTGTTACCTACCTTGTTTCTTTTTTGTTTGTTTCTTTGAGACAGGGTCTCACTATGTAGCCTAGGCTGGCCTCAAATATGCCATCTTCCTACCTGTCACATGCTAGGATTACAGATGTGTACCACCATGCCTGCCTGCTGTCTGCCTTTGCTTTACTTCATAGCTGAAGGAAATTTCCTGCCCCTGGAAGCTCTTCTCTCTTCTTTTGCCTCTGATAGAACTAGACTGCATTTTTGCCAGCAGTGATTATTTTATATACTGTGGCTTAGATTTGCTGACAGTCTCATAACCCCTGTATGACTAAGGATGAAAACATGTAATCGATCCTCAAATGATATTTTCAAGCCCCCGTTCCCATGTATCTATAGCATAAAGTCATTACAAGGGGTTAGCCAAGTATAGAATGCTTGGGTCACCCATACTTTTTCTGGGGCTGTTATAACCATTACTTACTGCCAGCTGCTGTGTTGTACCTCTTTGCCGGACGGTCTACTGCTCTGTTCAAGAAAGCATCGGTTCCACGTTTTTTTCTGAACTTACTTCATATGCCTCCCATGAGTAGCGCCTTTTTATTTCCCCTCATTTGGGTTTCTGAAGATCATTTCAGATGTCCTTGCAGAGGATCTCGGGTGCTTCTCCGTGTGGCCCTCGAGAACAAGTCTTAGTGAGTTTCAGGTACTTGCAGGCTGAGCACACCAACTCTGTTTTTCCCTCTAGGTCACCAACATCAAGAAGACGCTCAAAGCCACTGCCTCCTCCTCAGCTCAGGACATGGAGCAGCAGCTGGCTGAGCGGGAGTGTCCCCCTCACGCCGAGCAGAGGCAGCCCACCAAGAAGATGTCCAAAGTGAAAGGTCTGGTCTCCAGCCGGCACTAGGGCCGGCTGGGGCAGCTGGCACTCACCAGGCCTGGGTCAGGTGGGGAGGGGACACTAAGGGCCTCTTTCCTCCCCTTTCTACCTATAGTGAGTTCCAGACCTGCCCGTTCCCTCACCAGCACCTCCCTAACCTTTGGTACCGTTGCAGAAAAACCACGACTCCTCCTCCCCCACTCCCTCTTTCCCCAGTTCCCTTCAGACTCAGGGGCTCCACGGATGCCATCTTCACAGGGCTGAACACTGCCCGGCTTCCCTCCAGGGGGTTCCGTCTCTGCGTATGGGCTGGTCTCCCTCCCACTTTTTCTTTTGCTCCATGTCATTTTGTCAGGCTGGTCATGGCTGGAGGCAGCTTACCCGGCCCACGGGGATGACTGCAGAGGAGGCCCCTCTCCGAGCACGGAGGAGGCCTGCCTGCTCCAGCCCCACGTCCCACAGTCCCCACAATGGTGCAGGCGACTCTAGCCAGGTGTCCACGGGCTTTGTTTCCCCTCTCCTGCCTTACCCCTGTCGGCAGCTCCAGTCCAGACCACGGAGGGATGTGATGCCGGGCTCTGTTTACTAAACCCATGGGTTTTCAGCCTCTTAAGCCCTGCTCGGATCTCTCATCAGCTGGGAGTGCCGGGCTGACTAAGGTCTGGTATCTGAGCACAAATGGAGGGTGCTGAGGGGCTGCTGGGTGGCAGAAGTCGTTTCTCCCAGCGTGGTGTCCTCTGCCGGCCCCTCTTCCTGTTCCTCGGACTGTTCGGCCTTGTTTCGGCATGTAGGCCCGGCTGCCCATGCGGGCTTGTTGCCAACAGTTGCTCTCCCAAGATCTTTCACGCCTCCCAGCTGTCCCTGCCATGGGGATGGTGGCCCCTCAGTCTGGTCAGAGACTGTTGCTGCTTCTGTCTCTTTCTTCCCACCCCTCCTTGGTTGGTGACCAGAGCCCTCTGATGACTCTGTCCTCCTGGCCAGAGAAAAGGACTTGACTAGACTTTCTGAACTCGAACAGTTTCAGGTTATATTTTAATTTTTTTTTTGTACAGGTTGATTCTAATACATTTCAACATGCGTTTTTCTCCCCTGTGTCAATATTTGTTGTAAACTAATCGCCGGGGCTTTTTCACCTGGTTGGAGGGGGGCATGTGTGTATGTGTGTGTGTGTTTTGTTTTGTTTTTATAAGGGGAGGTGGAGGTCCTGGACTGATATTAAAGCTGATTGAGGAAAAAGCACATTTTAGAACAACAAAAAAAATAAAAGTGTAGATTTGATGTATGTGACTGTGAAGTGTGGGGTTGCATAAGTGGTGGATTTGGAGGGACAGGGCTTCAGGTGGTTCAAAGAAATGTGGTGCTATTCAGCACCATGGCTTAAAAATGGGTTCTCCTTCTAAAGTGCCTATCAGTTGCCTACCATCAATCAAATGGTGAGGTATTTTTATTTCCCTTTCACACTGGTTCCTTTGCCCATATAACACTACGCCCAGCTAGAGAATTACTTTTAATTCCCAAAGTATGTTTCATGAATCCCCCGTCAGATGCTCTGTGGAAAAGGAGTTCCGTTATTGAAATAAAATGGCGCAGTCCCTGCATCCCATAGCCTCACCAGAAATTCATTAGTAAAGTCTTGGAGAAGTCCTGAGGGAGTAAGCCTGTGCCCACACTGATGTGGCCATCAAAGCCTTTTGGTTATTGATACTTCTAGCGGGGCTCATCTGGGGGAAGTTTTAGGAAACACGTATTTCTCAAAACCACTAACAGAGGCTGACCATCTCTCAGCCTCATAAGCGTTTCCAGCTGTTCTTCTAGAGCCAGCACAGGAACACTCATCCTCGGCAAGGTATCTCTCTCTCTTGCCTTTGCCACTGGCAAGGAGATTAGGAAATGTGGCTCGCTTTGTATGCCATGTGTGGCTGTTTGTGCCTTAAGGAACTATAGGGTCATCTTCTCCACAGGTCTGCTGCCTTGAAACTGATGGCGACAATCGTAACACCTTGTTAAAGTCCTCTGAAAAATGCTTTCACTTACAGTACGTCATCTTCCCAATCTTCTGAGGTTGGTAAGGGTATTATCACAGTTGTCTTCATGCCACATGCGAGGAAACAGAAACGCCAAGATTCGAAGCGCCCGGATGCTAAGTGAGAAAACAAGCATCCCCAGAATCCGACTTGTGTGTCCTACCGGCTGCATGGAGTAACGTTCTAGTGGAGAGGCTGCTCTCCAGCCGACCCTTGGTACTGCCACTCTCTGCTCTTTCCTCTGGAGGCTTGTCATGCTTTTAACTGATACGCTACCCATCCCCTGACACACACTTCAGTCTCTGCTTCTCAAACTCACCCAGCTACTTGATCAGGAAGCAGAGAATATGGGAAAGGGGACTTGAGGAATTGGGGGGCTCTGGCTCAGCTGGACGGTTCATTGTTCCACTGGGACTCTGGTTAGAGGGCTGGCTTCTGAGTTCTGCAATTTCCCACTTGATACTCTGTGACAGGTGGGCTCAGGTGTGAGCTGTGCAGAGGTGTCTTACACACAGGTAGCAATATTCAGGCATGACAGGACCCACCTGTAATCCCAGCATTCGGGTGGTGGAGGCAGTAGGGTGACAAGTTGAGACCAGCCTGGGCTACCTATTGAGTCTTTTTAAACCAAACCAAATGGAAAAAGATGTCTTCCAACAGAAAAGCCTCTTAAGTGGAGAAGGAGATGCTGTGGTATTAAACAAAATAAGTTCCACGGAAGTGCCTGTGGGCTGGGCCCAGCCACCTTATTTCCCTAAGCTTCCAGAAGCCCTTCTGCTCATTACTGTCTGTCCACATGAGAGTCACTATGGGTCAGGCTTGGATAACATTAGGGAGGTGGTGAAAACCAAGACCAGCTGTTCTTGTGTCTTCAATCCAAGATGCTCGCCACCCAGAGCAGGATTCTCCTTGCCTCCCTCAACTTTGAAGTCTTAGGAAGTGGGGCAGTGACCAAAGTGAAGAGGATAAACTGCTTATGACGCTGTGGCTCTGGCATTCCGAGTTGCCTGAAATGAAATGCAGCATTCCAGTTCTTGTACTTAAAATTGTTACTCTAATAGCCTGAGACTTCAAACTTTTTTTTTTTAAATGCAAGTTAGTCCAGTGCCATGACACGTGCCTGTGATCCCAGTGAGTCAGGAGGCTGAGGCAGGAGAATCATGAGTTTGAGGCCAGAGGCAGCTTGTGCACCTTAGACCCTGTCTCAAAAAAGGGGCTCAGAGTGTGGCTCAGGGGTAGAGCATTTGCCTAGCATGCGCAGGCCCTGGGTTTAATCCTCCAGTGCTAAAAGAAAAAAAAAAGGTAATAGTTGATTTTTTTACTGATCTTGAAGGACCTCTCACATTACTCATGGTAATAGAGTCAAGTCTGGCCTGTTTGGGGCAGTCTGCGATCATACTTGTGTCATTCTGGGGATTCTATGTATAGCCATGAACATCTATTAATAAATTTTCTTGTGGTTATGCTTGAGATGTGCAAAGATAAACACTTTATTATTATAAATTCCATTTGACATCTTTATATGACCCTAAGTAGATCTTGTTTGTTTTGAGACAGTCTTGCTGTGTAGCCCAAGCAGCCCTGGAGCTTGTGATCCTCCTGCTTCAGCCTACAGAGTGCTGGAATTGCAGATTTGCACCACCACGCCTAGCTCTAAGTGGATCTTTGAAACTTACATCGGCTAAGTAGGTTGTCTGTGAATTGACCTTGGGGCAGTAAAGGTGGATGCTAACTCTGATTTTTACAAGAATTGAGTCTTACTATTAGGGATGAAGGGGCTGGGATTTAGCTCAGTTGGTAGAGCGCCGCTCTGTAGTCTCTGAGGTCCCGAGTTTGATTCCCAGTACCACAAAGATGGGAAAAGGACATGGCAACCCACTCCCAAGGCAATCCCGAAACAGCCATTGAAAACCCTATGAGGGTCACTATGAGTCTGACACGACTCGACGGCACCTAACAACAACATTAGGGATGAAAGCTGCTGTCCTTGGTTAAGGTTGAAATCAACAAGGAAGTAAGTGAAGGGGAAAGCACAGCTGGGGTGGCCTAACTTCCTGGAAGCCTTCATGTCCATCTTTGAGGTGCTTTCCCTAGCAAAACACCGCTTTCCATCAAACCAGCGATTCACCTTCTCTCCTCACACACTGCTGGAGAAATCTCCTGGCTGCAGACAGTGCTGCTGCTGCGGGTTCCCTCCAGCCTTAAGTGTGTCCTCAGAGCTGTTGAGCCTCTGTCCCTACGTCCCTAGTCAGCTCACTCTCATTCCCTCTGGTGGTTACAGAGCCTCACTGTTTTCTGACAATGGTTTACCCCATCACACCTCTCTCTGTCAGTAGTCGATGATTATGCTTTCTTATCTCAGGAGAAACCAGCCAGTGGGGAAGCTAGTTTGTTTTTGTGATACTGGGAATTTGAACCCAGGGTCTCACATATGGTAGGCAAGTGCTATACCACTGAATTGCACCCCTAACCCCCTTTTTATTTTTTGTTTTGAGATGGTCTCACTAAGTTGGGTAGGCTGCCTCTGGCCTAGAACCTTTGATCCTTCTGCCATAGCCTCCTGAGTCCCTGGGATTACAGGCATACACCACCGCACCTGGATGAAACGCAGTTTCCTTTCTTCCCCCTGCAGACTTGTCTGCCTTTGTCTCTTTTGTTCTTACTACAGTGGAAAATGGGCTGGGATTTAGCTCAGTTGGTAGAGCACTGCTCTGCAGTCTCTGAGGTCCTGAGTTTGATTCCCAGCACCACAAAATGGGAGAAGGACGTAGCAACCCACTCCCAAGGCAATCCCGAAACAGTCAGCCATTGAAAACCCCATGAGGGTCGCTATGAGTCAGACTCAACTCAACAGCACCTAACAATAACAACAACAGTGGAAAATACGTCCTCCTATGTAAGTACAATTTCACCACTGATGCCTCTTGTTTTTCTCCACCCCACTTTCTCTCCCATTTCTGTATCTTCAGCTTCTCCAGTGTCTGTCTGTGATGAAGAATTTTATAGCTTTAGGAGATTCTCTCTTAACCAAATGTCCACCTTTTTCTCTCTTAATGACAACTTTCTTAAGATTGTCTGCCGTTTCTGTCTCTGCTTTCTCCCCACTGGCACTTGGGCTCCCACTGATCATTTTCCGATCAAGGAAACCTGACCTCTAGCTTACCGACCCTCTCAGCCTCTGGCTTCCTCTGTATGTTACACTTGAGCCTGGTGAGCCCACCTCTTGAAGCAGTCTTTTAGCTTGCATGACCCTAATCCCCTAGTTTCCCTCTAGTCACTCTGCTGCCTAGTCTAAAATTTCTTCAGGGGTTTGCTAGTTACTTTCCTGGGGAAGGACCCAGAAGCCCACTCCCCAAAAACAATCTGCTATTGAAAACCCTACGAATAGCAGAGAAGCACTGCCAATAGTGTTTCGCCTGTTGTACATAGGGTCGCTATGAGTCAGACACCGACTCGACAGCACCTAACAACAACAAAGGTACTTTCCATTGCTGTGACAAAAGCCCTGAGAAAATCGACTGAAAGGAGGAAAGGTGTATTTGGCTGTTTGAGAGGTTTCAGCCCATGGTTATGGGAAGCAGTGAGGGGAGGGGCCAAGGACAGCATCTCCCCTACAAGAGGACACCTCCAGTGGCCCGCTTTCTCCAATTAGGCCCCACCTCCTAACGCTTCCACCATTCCTAGTCGTGCCCCCAGCTGGGGACCAAGCCTTCAGTACCTGAGCCTTTGGGGACATAACAGATCCAAGCTGTAGCAAGGGGCGTCTCTTTAGAGTCCAATTGGAGGTGTTGCCTAGGGTTCCATTGTGACCTTGCTTTACTTTGATACATCCTCCATAGCTTCATGATTCACTCCCCCAGTTCCAGTTCCATTTATAACACCCCAACCCATCTCTGGCTCATTGTGCCTGCGTGAATGGTCAGCAGCCAGTTGGACATTCCTGCTGCCCATCTCCTAGGTCTACTGTCATCGTTAAATGATGCTTACCATCTACACATACTAGTTTCGTGTGGCTGCCATGACAGAAACAACAGACATTTATCTTCTCACAGTTCTGGAGGCTGCAAGTCCAAGGTCAGAGTGTTGGCAGGGTTGGTCTCTCCTAGGCCTGGCTCTTTGGCTTGCAGATGGTTGCCTTTTTTCTGTGTTCCTTTTCTCAGTGCACACATCATTCATGTCTCTCTTATGAGGACACTAATTATATTGGATGAAGGTCCGCTCTTCTGTCCTCATTTAATAGCTTTTTTTTTTTTTTTGCGGTACTGGGGGTTGAACCCAGGGCCTCGCGCCTACATGCTCTGCAAGTGCTGGACCACTGAGCTGCACCCTCAGCTCATTTTTTTTACTTTTTGAGACAGGGTCTCGCAAAGTTATGCAGACTGCCTCTAGTCTTGAACTTGCGATCCTCCTGCCTCCGCCTCCCAAGCTGCCAGGATTACAGGTGTGTGCCACCGCGCCCGGCACTTAATAACTTCTTTAAAGATCCTGGCCTGCAGCCGTAGCCCTGTGGAATCCGATCCCGTCAGATCTCGGAAGCTAAGCAGGGCCGGGCCTGGTTAGTACCTGGATGGGAGACCGCCTGGAACACCAGGTGCTGCAGGCTTGGGAGAAGGATCTGGCAACCCACTCCCAAAAATCAATCTGCCACCGAAAACCGTATGAACAGCAGAGAAGCACTGACAATAGTTTCCTCCGTTGTACAGAGGGTCGCTATGAGTCGGATACCGACTCGACGGCACCTAACAACAACAACAATTAAAGATCCTATTTGTAAACACAGGACTTCAACATGTGAATTCAGGACACATTTCTGTCCATAATGGCCATTTACCTGAGCCAGAACCTGGAGTTCATCCTTAACTCCTTCCTCCCCCATCTGATTCACCACATCCTGACCACCACATTTTTTATTATTTGAGACAACCCTTTTCCCATCTCTTCTGTTACTTTAAGCATTAGAAAATCCATTTATTCAGCATACTTTTCAAATGTACATTATGTGCTAGGGATGGAGCCAAAGAAGGTTAAAATATAAAGAAAAGTTGTTAGCTGCCAACGAGTTGGGACTGACTCATAGTGACCCTATGTACAACAGAAGAAACACTCCCTGACACCGCCAAGCCCAGCACTATGTCAGTACTTCTCTGCTATCCATAGGGTTTTTAGTGGCAAATTGTTCAGGATTGTCTCAGGAGTGGGCTTCCAGGTCCTTCTCCTATTTTTGTGGTTCTGAGGATCAAACCCAGGGCCTTAGCACAGAGCGGCACTTTGCCAACTGAGCTAAACCTCAGCCCTCTCTCTAAGAAAAGTAGACATAAAGATAAATGTAGAAGTATGCAAAATCAAAATTAAAAATCTAAGAGGATTTTTTGACAATGAAAAGGAAAAACATCTGTCAAAACTAAGGCAACTAAGGAGTTATGATTTAAAAAATTTGTTACCATTAATTTCAAACTGCTAATGACAACTTTCTGGAAAAATATGAATGATCACAATTTATTCACAAAATAAAACTAATCAAGGAATGAAAGGTAAAAATCCATGGATGATATACCTCTACAAATGTTCTGGGTTCATGTTTTTTTTTGTTTTGTTTTGGTTTTTTTTTCTTTTTGCAGTATTAAGAGGTTGACCCCAGGACCTCATGCATACTAGGCAATTGCTTTTCCACTGAGGTGTACCCCCAGATGCTGTTTTATCTTTATTTATTTATTTATTTTTATTTTATTTTTTAAATTTTTTTGCGATACTGGGGGTTGAACCCTGGGCCTTGGACTTGCATGCTCTGCAAGTGCTGGACCACTAAACTGCACCCTCAGCCCATTTTTTTACTTTTTGACACAGGGTCTCGCTAAGTTATTCAGACTGCCTCTGGTCTCAAACTTGCGATCCTCCTGCCTCCGCCTCCCAAGCCTCTGGGATGACAGGCGTGCACCACTGCGCCCGGCGCTTATTTTTATTTTTGAGACAGGGTCTCACTTCCTCCAGCCTCAAACTTGTGATCCTTCTGCTTCAGCCTCTTGAGTCGCTGGGATTATAGGTGTGTGTCACAGTCCCTGATTTGTTTAGTGAATTGTTGTTACTAAAGGATTCAGCGACTCCCTTTCATAACTTGACCAGGTTATTTAAAAAAACAGAATTCACATTTAAAGGAAGTTTCTTGGGCTCTATTACCAGCATCCAACCAGGATACGTTTTTTTCTTCTAAAATCACCATAAGCACACGTGGTGACGCGTGCTTGTAATCCCAGCCCTAAGGAGGCTGAGGCGGGAGGATCAGGAGTTTGAAGCCAGCCTGGCCTATGTAGTGAGACCCTGTCTCAAAAAACTAAGGGTTGGGAATGGAGCTCAGTTGGTAGTCCCTGCCTTCCACGCAAGGCCCTGGGTTCTATCCCCAGCACCACAAAAGTAAAAATAACCTTGTTTATGAAGATTGAAAATAATTTTATGAAATTAGACATATTAGCCTCACTTGACTTAGACATATAATCCTAAACTAAGAAGGCTGTTTCCTTAACATGAGAAAATAGCAATGTATTTAAATCCAGTGACCTCCTTGTCATTTTAGTAGAGACCAAGGTCTTCCCACCAAAGTGGTGGTCTGGACATGCTCCTGACATTCAGGATGCGCGGTGACTGATGGTTCTGAAGAAGAGCCCACCTCCCCCTCAGCCACTGTGGCGCCTGGAAAACGCTGCACCCCCTTGTGCCTCTTTGCCTTTTTGCAGTTTTCTCTGCCTGGACTTCCTCTCTCCCCTCCTTGCCAATCTGGCAAGCTCTTATCCACTGAAACCTTTTCTGACCTCCTCGCCAGGCGTGATCACTCCTGCTCTGCACTGTAGGTACCCTACCCCTTGCTCTGTGTATGCCTGGGCCCCGTGCGTCGTCCTTTCAGGAAGCAAGAGTGTGGCTCTTGGAGAGCAGGACTGTGCTCTCCTGGCCTATGTGTGCGGCACCTCGTGAGGTGCATAGCACACGGAAGGCCTTCTGCAGGCTTTACCATGGGTCCGTGGACACCATCTCAGCCATGGTCTGTGCCAAAGGGTAGCTTCTGTGGTTCTGGGGAGCTGTTGTCTAGGATTACACTAGTCATTGCCACAAGACGTTCACAGTGGTCTGAGTTCCCAGTATGTGCGCTATGCCAACTTGGGCTCAGCCAGGCAGAACAGCCAGCACGTGAGTGCTTATTATGAAGCAGGTGACCGAGGCATGGAATGAGAAGCTTGGTGCATCCTCACAGCTCTCAGGCGGGGACTCTTAGAACTCTCATTCTAGCGTTGGGGAAATAAATTCTTACTATGTGGCAGAGCTGGGACTTATACCTGCTATGACTCGGGCTCAGCCTGTAGCCATGCTCCTGCAGGGTTTAAAGTTTAGTCCTGCCTCTTGGCTGGGCGTGTCGGGCTCAAGGCCCAGGACTGGAAGTGGGTGAGCAGCAGAGGAGCTGCCAGTTGGCCAGGCTCTTCAGACTTTGCTTTGTTTTCTTTATATATTGTGAACATCTTTCCATGTGGTCATTTAAAAATGTCTACAAATTCTTAGCTACTCTTTCCACAAAAGGTAGAGCCCAGCTTCTCTCTGTTTAGCAGAATGTGGCAGAGTGATGATGAGAGACACGAGGCTGGATTAGAAAAGGTTGCTGCAGCTGCCACCTAGCTGTCTTTCTTGAGTCATAGGACAGCACCTCTGGGCTGTCATGTGGGAAGTGCAGCTTTAGATGCCGCTGGAGAGGTCCCTGGGCTGGGGTTTAGCTCAGTTGGTAGAGCACCGCTCTGCAGTCTCTGAGGTCCCGAGTTCGATTCCCAGCACCGCAAAAGTGGGAGAAGGACATGGCAACCCACTCCCAAGGCAATCCCGAAACAATCTGCCATTGAAAACCCTATGAGGGTCTCTAAGAATCGAACACCACTTGCTGGCACCTGACAACAACAACAACAGGAGAGGTCCCTGGGAGGCAGGTGTGAGGTGCCCAAAGGGTCTTCGTAGTGCAGGTGCCGCATGGGAGGGAGGGAGCCTGCAGGAGATTCCAGCTCTCTGCCCAGCCCTCCCCGGACTGCAGCTTGGTTAGGGAAACAAATGCTGCTATTTGAGCCACGTGATTTGGAGTGGTTTATTACTCAGCGTTGGATAACTGGAGTCCACCTCAGTAAGAATAGCACATGTCAGTTTGTACAGCTGTGCTCCTACAGCTCGTCATACAGCGTGCCATTTTGTTTTGGTTTTTGGGTGCAGAGATTGAACCAAAGGCCTTGTGTGTGCACAGCCTGTGCTCTGCCACTAAGCTACACTCCTAGATCCCCAGTGTTTTCTCTTATTAGAAGCGACCTTAAGAAAAATACCCCTGTTCATGCGGAACTTTAAATGTGTAACCTGGGTGTCAGCCTGCCATCTTGGAAGGTTGTTACTTTCCTCTGACATGTGGAAGAGCAGGTGTGGTGTCACCTCCACTGCTGGTCCCCCCTACAGTGCAGTTTCTCCTTAGCCGAGTTCTGGCTCTCCCAACCCCAGCTCGCTCCCTTCCTGCCCGTCACCACTGGAAGCTCCTGGACCTGCTCTCTTTGCTGTCTTCCTCAAGGGAGCACTGCCTGGCCCGTCATCCTCTCCGCCTGCCTTCAGCCCCCTTCTAACACAGCGCCTCTTCTTCAGGCTACAGTCATTCCCCCTCTTCCCCTTCTTGCCCTAGTGCTCACCCCTCCTCCCCAGGCAGCTGGACACAGCGGTCCTCCAGTCCCAGGAGCATATGCCCAAAGTCACAGCTGTTCCTCCCAGAACAGTAGTTCTTAACCAGGGACAGTTTTGCTCCTGGGGACATGTGGCAATATCTGGAGGCTTTAAATTTTTTTCTTTTTAAATTGCAACAATTGTTGCTCATACGCAATCATAAAATAATCCAGAGAGAGCCCTTGAATACCTTGTTTGGCTTCCTCCAGTAGTAACATTTTGCAGAACTATCTGTGGCAGCCAGGATATTGACATTGACTCACCCCACAGATCTTATTCAGATTAATTCATATTTACTTATTTGGCTGTGTGTGCATGTGTGTTATGTTCTATGCAATCTTACCACCTCTGGAGGATCATATGTCCATGACTATTATCAGAGTCTGCCTTACCAAAACAAACAAACAAACAAACAAAACAAAACAGGAGACAGGCATTGATAAAGGGAAATGGGTTTATTTATAGGCTTGGCAAGAACTAGGGAGAGAAAAATTCTCAGCTTCTCTCTGCCTTTCTGACAGCAGTGTTACAATTTTATAGAAAGACAAAACAACCCAGCATGGTGGCACCCACCTATGATCCCAGCACTCAGGTGGCTGGGGCAGGAGGATAGATGTGAGTTCGAGGCCAACCTGGTCTATAGAGCAAGTTCCAGGCCAGCCTGTGCTATACAAAGAGACTTTGTCTCGAGAAACTAAAACAAACAAACAAACAAAAATAAAGGCCAGGAAATACGTGTAGATTTAGCTGTGAGATAGTTATCAAAACTGTTGAGAAGTCTCTTCCGGAGAGGCAGTTGCTTGCCAGGTGCCAAGGCTTCAGGCTGTTTTCATTCCTAGCGTGGGATTTCCTGATGAAATTTTAATCCTAATAAAACTACACGAGGCTCCTCCAAGACCTGCAGATTTACATTTCTCATCCTTCTAATCAAAGAACAGGACAGCACTGCCTTGTCTAAGGAATGCTAAAAGCCGCTGTCAGAACTCAGAGGCACTGCAGTAAATCCCTGTGCTCTGACACAGCCCCTGGTAATTGTCTAAAAGTTGTTTCTCTAAAGATTTTGTGATCAAGGGCTTTCTGTTTTCTGCTTGCATTGCTCTGTAACACCTGTGGACTGTTTAACCAATCAAAGAGAAACGCACAGACCCCTTTGCTAGAACAGGGACAGATGAATCTGGGAGCATGGCCATTATGGGACTTGAGCCCGCTGCTGCTCCACTGGCAATAAAGCTCCTTCCTCTAATCCTGGTGTTCATGGGATTCTTTTTCTCTGATGGGCCTTGCTTCCTACAACACTAGCACTGAGCTGCACGCCTCAGGCCCATTTTGTTTTTTTCCTGAGACAGAACCTCAATAAGTTACACAAGCAACCTCTGACCTCAAACTCATGATCCTCCTGCCTCAGCCTCCTCAGTCACTGGGATTACAGGCATGCACCACTGCACTTGGTGAAATTTTAATTCTTTTAGAGGGTCTGTTTTTCAGTCTCTGTTGCACTGTTACAAAATCACAGTAAACATACTGAACATTTCCACTGCCAAAAGTATCCCTCTTTTTTTGTTTGTACTGCTGGGGAGCCAGCTCAGAGTCTCCCACATGCTAGGCAAGTGCTCTATCACTCAGCTACACCCTCATCCCACAACTGAAGGTCTCTTAATGAGTCTCCAGATAGCTTCAGAATGGTATTTTGTCATTAGAGGAGCCAGCCGGGTTGGGACTTTCAGCCTCAACCCACTGAGAGGGGAGAAAGGATGGAGATTGAGTTAATCAATGGGTAGTGATTTAATCAGTCATTCCTCTGTAATGCAGTCTCCATAAAAGCCCTAACGGTGAGGGTTTGAAGGGCTGTACCCGATCACAGTGAGTTCCCATCTTGGTGAGTGCAAAGACCTAAAAGAGTGGAGACAGATTTATTACCTGTGCAGGTAAGAAGCAGCATGGGAATCCCTTCCAAAGCAGTATTTTCTCCAAACTAAAGAAGTGCCAGGACTTTATTTAGGGAGCTTATACATGGTCAGCAAAAAAAAGGAAGACCCTCAACTAGATGGATTGTCACAGTGGCTGCAACAATGGGCTTAAAAGATAAAAAAGATTGTGTGCCTGGCACAGACTCAGAGAGTTTCGTTTTGTTGTACATAGTCTCTATGAATTGGACCCAACTCCATGGCACCTAACAACACAACATACATATTTGTATAGGGGATGGCCCGTTTTTAACATGCTGAGTCAGGGAGATCATTTTTGAGCATGCACAGCTTAAGATCACGGAACACATGTTGAAAGACAAAAGTGGTGGTGGGCAGGAATGCCTCTGAGCGTGTTTAGCTTGCATTGTAAAGTTTTGTTGTTGTTGTTGTTGTTAGGTGCCGTCGAGTCGGTATCTGACTCATAGCGACCCTCATAGGGTTCTCAATGGCTGACTGTTTCGGGATTGCCTTGGGAGTGGATTGCCAGGTCCTTCCCCCATTTTTGTGGTGCTGGGAATTGAACTCGGGACCTCGGAGACTGCAGCGCAGTGCCCTACCAACTGAGCTAAATCCCAGCTGTAAAGTTTTAGGTGGAAATAAATGAAAGGACACTTGGAAGATGGATGAATAAAGGAATTTGCTCCTAAAGGTGCCTGTCTTGCTCAGCAGCTAAAAGAGCTTTTGGATTGGTGGATGCATCCTGTGCTGAGAGGGTGGGCACCCAAACTCCAAGGGGACAGAAGCTCCTGTGGTGAGGATCCTGCTGGACCTCATCCTGAGGCAGGATAGAAAGGAAAATTGAGACCATATAGGAATGGGAAAGAGCCTTCACCCTAGTATCTGGTTTAAGTCTCCTTTCGCCAGCTAAGAATCAAGGATTTTAACACAACTAAAAAGAAACCCACTGTGAGGACAACCTGCATAGAGACACTGTTTTGGGGAGCTATTTCAAATGAAAATGTGAAAATAACAATTTGTTGTTGTTGTTAGGTGCCGTCGAGTCGAGTCCAACTCATAGCGACCCTATGTACAGCAGATCGAAACACTTGCCGATTCTGCGCCAGGCAAATGATCTTACTTATGTTTAAGCCCATTGTTGCAGACACTGTGTCAATTCATCTGGTGGAGGGTTTTCCTCTTTTGCGTTGACCTGCCACTCTTCCAAACATGATGTCCTTCTCCAGGGATTGTTCTCTCCTGACTACATGTCCAAAATATGTAAGACGCAGTTTGGCCATTCTTGCTTCCAAGGAGCACTCTGGTTATACTTCTTCTAGGACAGATTTGTTGGTTCTTTTGGCAATAACAATGAGCCATGATAAAGGTCAAAATGGATGTAACTTTACTTTCTCATCTGTAATCTTGTGCTTTCCTAAGAATGTTACAAGCAAGATTAAGGACCATATTTGCAATCAACATATGCCTAGATCACTTCCTTGTTAAAATTCCTTTGACCATTTAGATATATGCATTCTAACAGCACCCTTTTCTTATCTATAAACCTGAACAGTACACTTCCTGGGCCACCTTATGGTCTCACTCTAGTAAAGAGACATTCCTTAGATAAAAATATACCAAAAGTTCTATTTTATTAACATACCTTTGTTGCCCCCAAAACCTGAATTTCATTCACAAAAGAGAAATGTCTTTAAAAGAAGTAGGTAACTCTGCATCCTGCTGACAAAGATGTAAGGTGCTCTATCTACCATGGGCCCTGCCTCCTACCACTGCCACATCTGCCTCACTTCCATTATGGACTGATCTACTAACTGTGAGCCCCCAGTAACTCTCTTTCCTCCAAAACAAAACAAAACAAAAACCCAAAAACTAGTTCATTTTTTTTTATATTTAACACTCTTCTTAAACTTTGAATTAGGTTGCAAATGACATCCGTTGAGCAATGTAACTTCAAAAGCCACAAAATCATATACAACTATTGTCAAAATACTCAAATGTGCTGGGTGCAGTGGTGCATGCCTGTAATGCCAGCACCTTGGGAGGCTGAGGCAGGAGGAACATGAGTTCAAAGTCAGAGGTAGCCTGTGTAAACTAGCGAGACCCTGTCTCAAAATAAAAAACAAAAAATGGGCTGGAGGTGCAGCCCAGTGGTACAGTGCCCTGGGTTCAATCCCCCAGCACTGCAAAAAATAAACAAAATAACTCAGGTGCAACTCTTTCTAGAGAAGCCTGTGTCCATTTCTTGGATGTGTACTATTATTCTCACGTGTCTCCTTTTCTCTCTAAACACTCCCTGCTTAAATCTAAAGTGTGTGCTGTCTCTCATCTCAGTTAGTAAACTTTATTTCACTTTGACTGTCCCTCTGTCCTGAAACTCTTTTCTTCAACAGAGCCAAGGATCTGCTTCACCTTAGTGGAGGCCCCTAGGGGGTACTCCTCAGGCTGCAGGCAGCTGGCCTGGGCTTTGTCCTCCACTGTGTTGACAGTCCTACACACCTCTTCAATGGTTGTCTATCTGGATCCTTTATGGTGTCCTTTATGATACACTTGCTCATGTTTCTGTCAGTTTGTGCTGTGGGGCTTGCATGTTGCTGTGATGCTGAAAGCTATGCCA
Organism: Pedetes capensis; assembly: GCA_007922755.1. Lineage (NCBI taxonomy): Eukaryota > Metazoa > Chordata > Mammalia > Rodentia > Pedetidae > Pedetes > Pedetes capensis. The sequence goes on along the minus strand of VMDO01000371.1, from coordinate 95,389 downwards.
CCGATATTTCAAATACCAGCAGGACAACCCATGGTAGACAGGGGTTCAGTTGAGCTTCCAGACCAAGATAGAGTAGGGAGAAGGACCCGCAGCCCACTCCCAAAATAAGTAGCCATTGAAAACCCTATGAATAGCAGAGAAGCGCTGTCAAATGTAGTGCTGGAGAATGAGCCCTCCCATGCAGGAAGGCATTGAAGAAATGACTGTGGAAGAGTTGCCTCCTCAGAGTAGAGACGACCTTGATAATGGGAATGGAGTCCCAGGACCTCCTTTTGCTGATGTGACACAACTTAAAAGGAGAAGAAACAGTGACTGCAATATTGGGTTCAAATATAAAAGGATCACATGCATGGCACAGTGTTGGGTAGTGTTTTGTTCTGTTGTACATAAGGTCACTATGAGTCAGACCTAACTTAATGACACCCAACAACAACAACATTATAATAGACTGATAATTTTAAGTGAAGGGTCTTCCTAAGTTCTGGGAGATTTTCTAATGAACTATCAAGCCTAAGGAGGGTTTTGGGGAACCCCTGATTTGTAGCTAAGTTAGAGGGAGCAGGGTAACCCAGGGATACACCACTCATAAGTGGTATTTGAAGTGAGTGCATTATTCTGGGACTGGACCTTTAACTCATAGAACCTTGGGTAGCTCCACGTAATTTATGTCAGAATTGAATTAAATTGTAAGATACTCAGTTCTCCACTAAGAATTAAAAACCTGCTTTGGTGGGAAAAACCCATTCACTATATATGTGTGTGTGTGTGTGTGTGTGTGTGTGTATATATATATATATATATATATATATATATATATATATTTGTTGTTGTTGTTGTTGTTAGGTGCCGTCGAGTCAGTATCTGACTCATAGCGACCCTCATAAGGTTTTCAATGGCTGACTGTTTCAGGATTGCCTTGGGAGTGGATTTCCAGGCCTTTCTCCCATTTTTGTGGTGCTGGGAATTGAACTCGGGACCTCAGAGACTGCAGTGCAACACTCTTCCAACTGAGCTAAATCCCAGCCCATATATATATGTATACACACACACATACACACACACACACATATACATACACACATATATGTATGTATGTGTATATATGTGTATACACACATATATTTGTGTGAGGTATCTGTGATCTGAGAATTAATATTAGTAATTAAGAGTGGGATAAAGAACCTGTTATTGCCAATGGCCATTGATTATCAAGTGAAATTGGGAATTCTTGGCAAATTAATGCCAACAAAACTGATGTAGCTTGTGAATTTGTTATTCAATAAATTCTGGTAGTGTGTGTGTGTGTGTGTGTGTGTGTGTGTGTGTGTGTGGATTTTAAAGTTAGATTGTTCCAAGAATGTAATTTAAAACCAGGTTCAAAGATTAAAGTTTAAAAATTACATAAATTAAAAAAATTCAGTACAAGAGAAAGCAATATAAACTGGTTTGCCAATTTTTTATCTTAAAGAATTTACTTTTGCAAGTGAAATTGCAGGGTGGTTTATGAGGTATGGCATTTAGGCTTAGGGACGAGAGAGGGGTGCTAATAATATAACCTCAAGTCATGAACATCTGGTCCTAAGAAAGCGCAATCTGTGCATTATTTCTAACACTCCTGTCTGAGACCCCTCAGGAAAGTGAGCATGGTCTCTATGTAGTAAATCTTCACTGATATTTTCAGTTGTGTTAAACTTGTTGACTTTCCGCCAGTGGGAAATGGAACCAGATTCCAAGATAGGGGACTTCCTTCCCCCTCCTTTGTCCCCTTAATTTTTCTCTTTCTATCCTGCCTCACTGAGTAGAGAAATATTTTTTCTTCGAACTGTACGCACATGCGCACTAACCACTAACGTTATGGAATGACTTCCGTGCCGGGCACTGTGCTCAGCACTTCACATGGATCATATCATACAACTCTCACATTAACCCTTCAGAGCATGTATCATTATTGCTCTCTTTTTTGATAAGAAAACTAATGGTCAGAGAGGTGCCATGCCTTGTTGGAGGTTAAGATAGAGCTAGCAAATGGAGTGGGGGGGCCTACTCAGTGCTCCGGGGTAGTCTCCCCTGAGGTCTCTGTTATGGAAGAGAAATATTTCCCTAAACCAAATACCATTCCCTTATTCACTCTCTTGCCTCTAGGCCTTGCTGAAAGCCCATGGGTTCATTCATTCAGGAAGCATCGTGTACCTAGACTACTTCAGGCACTGTCCTGTGAACAAACTGAAGAGTAAGACGGGCAAATGAGTCCCATTACTGTGTGTGTGGAGGGGAAGCAGGCGGGAAGGTTTCAGGCCACTAAGTCTGCCCCGGGGAAGCCAGCTTCTGCTGTGCCTGAATTTTCTCCATTTTGAAGTGGCTGCTTGGTTGCAGAATGGGGATCCCTTGCCTAAGAACTTGGTGACGACTTCATCTTCCGATTATAATTCCCTTACCCACTTGCCTGATAATTTCTTTAAGAACGAATCCTAGAAGTGGAATGTTTGAGAGTCAGAGTGGTTGGTAGTTGGAATGACAGGGTGCTGCAGCCCCTGTGGGCTACAGGGGCCGAAGCTGCTGTCTGTGTTGAGCCCAGGGTTCCCTGCTGGGACAGTCACTTTCTGTGTGTGCCTTGTCTTTTTATTTATTTTTATTTTTTGTTTTTTTGTTTTTCCATTTCCATTTCTTTTTTTTAATTAGAAATTTTTAATGTACATCATAATGTGATTCATTTTGACATGCTTTTCATTGTGACAATTTTCATATATGCAATTTGATAAACATTATTCATATAGGTTACCCCTTACCCTCCCCTATGTTCCCCCCTCCCCCCCTTCCCATCTAAGTTTCCCATCGAAATCTTCTCTATCTTTTACTATGTAGTATTTTTCTATATGTCCTTGGGTTCCATTTCTGTTTAAGATAGAAACTTTTCCTGTGTGCCTCGTCTTGACAAGCCGTGTGCCCTCAACCTACCATAATTTCCATCCTCATCCCCCTGACTGAGGGAGGATGGTGGCTTCCTGGTGTTTCAGTTTGCATTTCTGCAGTGACCACAAAGGGTAAATGTTTTTATATGCTCATTATCCCTTGCATGTCTGTTTTTCTGACTTTTTTGTTCTCTTACTAATTTTCTCATTATTGTTGTTAGGTGCTGTTGAGTCGGGTCTGGCTCATAGAGACCCTATGTATGACAGAATGAAACACTCCCCAAAACTGTGCCATGCCTGGCACTATGTCACTGCTTCTCTGCCATTCAGAGGGTTTTCAATGGTTGGTTGTCTTGGGATTGCTTTGGGAGTGAATTGCCAGTCCTTCTCCCATTTTTTGCAGTGCTGAGAATTGAACCCAGGGCCTCAAAAAGCTCAGAGCAGTGCTCTACCAACTGAGCTAAACCCCAGCTTGCATCACTTTCCCACTAGGATGATTTTTAAATACTGATTTCTAAGTACTCCCCGGCTGGGATTTAGCTCAGTTGGTAGAACACTGCGCTGCAGTCTCTGAGGTCCTGAGTTCAATTCCCAGCACCACAAAAATGGGAGAAGGGCCTGGCAATCCACTCCCAAGGCAATCCCGAAACATTAAGCCATTGAAAACCCTATTAGGGTCGCTATGAGTCGGATACCGACTCGACGGCACCTAACAACAACAACAACAAAGTACTCCCCGGGGCTGGGATTTAGCTCAGTTGGTAGAGCGCTGCGCTGCAGTCTCTGAGGTCCCAAGTTCAATTCCCAGCACCGCAAAAATGGGAGAAGGACCTGGCAATCCACTCCCAAGGCAATCCCGAAACAGTCTGCCATTGAAAACCCTATGAGGGTCGCTATGAGTCGGATACCGACTTGACGGCAAATAACAACAAAGTACTCCCCAGACATGGCCAACAGAGGGCAGCATTGTATCAGTACTGAGGGAAAGACGCTAGAACTTGAAGTTTTAACAGCTCACTCCAGGCAAAGGCAGGGCTTAGTCCCTGCAACTGGAGGTGGGGATTTAGAAACCGAGACAAGGTAGTTAACTTATTCTCCAAATTGGAGTTGTCTGAAAGTATTTGGTGTGGGCTAGGGATGAGAAGATGACTTCAAAAGGCCACGTCCCAGAGAAGTAAATGAATTCTGTCCATGGGAGACACCCAGGAGCCCTTTGTTGGGAGGCATTTCACATGTCACGTGGTACTGGAGGAGTCCCAGGTTGTTGCCAGGGTATGGGGTGTGTGTGCGTGTGTGTGCACACATGCGTGTGTGTTATGGTTCCATGCAATTTTATCACATGTTTAGATTGTGTAACTCCCACCACCATCAAAATACAGAACTTTCTGCATCATCCCAAAGGTCCCTCATGCCACCCTGTTATAATCACATCCACCCTCTCTACCTGCCCTGTCCTTAGTCCCTGCTGTTGTTAGGTGCCATTGGGTTGGGCCCAACTCATAGCGACCCTATGTACAGCAGAACGAAACACTCCCCAATTCTGTGCCAGACACATGATCTTATTTACATTTAAGCCCATTGTTGTAGACACTGTGTCAATCCACCTGGTCACTAACCTCTTGTTATTTCTTTTGTTTTTTTTTTTTTTAGAAATTTTTAATGTACATCATAATGCGATTCATTTTGACATGCTTTTCATTGTGACAACCTCTTGTTATTTCTTATAATTTTGTCATTTTAAGAATGTTGTGTGTATGTCAAAAGGATCCAGGGCAGTCATCATATTTGGTATGGTTTAAAAATGGTTTGTCCCCTCCGAAACTCATGGTGAGATTTGATTTGTCATTGTGGCACTGTTGGGAGTGAGGGCTTTTAAGAGTAATTAAGTCACTAAGAAGTGTTAAAGGGCTGGGATTTAGCTCAGTTGGTAGAGCGCTGCTCTGCAGTCTCTGAGGTCCTGAGTTCGATTCCCAGCACTGCAAAAATGGGAGAAGGATGTGGCAACCCACTCCCAAGGCAATCCTGAAACAGGCAGCCATTGAAAATCTTATGAGGGTTGCTATGAGTCAGACTTGACTCTACGCACCTAACAACAACAACAAGAGGTGTTAAAGCAGTTCTTGAGGGACTGGATTAGTTACCGTGAGAGCAGGCTGCTATAAAACAAGGCTGTGTCTTGTATTTTGTCCCTCTCACATGTGCCCACTTGCCTTTCTGCTTTCGCCATGAGCTGAGGTTGCATGTGGTCCTTACCAGATGTGGCTGCCTAATCTAGGACTCCTCAACTTTTAAAGCAGCTAAACCGGGTGCGGTGGCACACACCTGCAATCCCAGCACTCAGGAGACAGAGGCAGGAGGATCAGTGTGAGTTTCAGGCCAACCTGGTGTATACAGAGAGTTCCAGGCAAGCCTGGGCTACACAGGGAGACCCTGTCTCAAAACAAAAACAAACAGCTTGGGAGGCAGAGACAGGAGGACCGCAAGTTCAAGACCAGAGGCAGTCTGCATAATTTAGCGAGATCTCAAAAAGTAAAAAAATGGGCTGGGGGTGCAGCTCAGTGGCCCAGCACTTGCAGAGCATGCAAGTGCAAGGCCCTGGGTTCAACCCCCAGTACCGTAAAAACAAACAAACAAACAAACCAAAAAAACCCCAAACCCAAAACAAAACAAAATAAAACCAAAACTAAAAAACCCTGTGATCCAAAATAAGCCAATTTTCTTTATAGATTACCCAAAGTAAAGATATCACATTGAAGACCAAGGGGCGCCTGACTCACACCTTGGTATTTTCAGTCGCATCATATACTTGTGAAAGCTGGACATTGAACAAGGGAGACAGGAGAAAAATTGATGCTTTTGAGTTATGGTGCTAGAGATGAATATTGAATATAATATGGACTGCCAAAAGAACCAATAGATCTGTCCTAGAAGTGCAACCAGAGTGTTCCTTGGAGGCAAGGATAGCTAGACTGTGTCTTATGTATTTTGGACATGTCGTCAGAAGCGACGAATCCCTGGAGAAGGATATTAAGTTTGGGAGAGTGGCAGGTCCATAAACAAAAGGAAAACCCTCTACTAGATGGATTGACACAGTGTCTACAACAATAGGCTTAAATGTAAATAGGATTGTGTGTCTGGCACAGAATTGGGGAGTGTTTTGTTCTGTTGTACATAGGGTCTCTATGAGTTGGGTCCAACCCAATGGCACCTAATAATAACAACAACAACATAATTGCTTTAAGAAGCTGAACCGGAATAGACATAATGCCAGGTGCTGTCAGGGTGAGAGGCAATAATCACCAGCCTCTCTTGAATGATTACTATGTGTGAGGCACCAAAGGCTCAGAAAAGTTAAATAACCTGTCCAAAGTCGCACCAGCAGTAAGTGGCAGAGTAGGAGAGAATCTGGTTCTCTCTGTGTGTCTGCTTTAGCACAGATGGTGATAAAGAGGATGTATTTGCATGGAAGGGCTTAGCTGGCAGCAGAAATTCAGCCCCGCCCACAAACCAGTCTTGGGCTAGCCACCAAGGTGACTGGACGAGCACTTGCCCTGCAGATGCTCCTGGAAGGGGGCTCATTGTCAGGGCTGGATGTGCCAAGGCTTGCCAGAGGGTAGTCTCCTGGTCACTGGTGGTGCCAAGTTACTCTAAGTGCTAAGTGACTTCCCTGCTTTATAGTTTTGTCATGCAAGTGTGCATCCCTAGACACGATGGTTTAGTTCCGCTAACTTTAAAAATGGGCTGGGATTTAGCTCAGTTGGTAGAGTGCTGCTCTGTAGTCTCTGAGGTCCTGAGTTCCATTCCCAGCACCACAAAATGGGAGAAGGACCTGGCAATCCACTCCTGAGGCAATGCCAAAACAGTCAGCCATTGAAAACCCTATGATGGTCGCTATGAGTCGGATACAAATCGACTGGCACCTAACAACTTTAAAAATATGTCTTTTGCCTCTCTTTTAATGTACAGGTTTTCCTTTCACCCCTTTCTTTTCAATTTATCTACTGAAAGACTTGAGCCATTTGATTGTAGCATTTCCCCTGGGTTTTGCTGGCTGTGCACTCCCTGGTCAGCTCACTGTGCTCTTTGGACTGCATTTGCTGCTCATTATCAGCCAGATCTAGAAGTTGATCAGATCTACTTTTCTTTCTTTCTTTCTTTCTTTCTTTCTTTTTTTTTTTTGCAGTACTGGGGGTTGAACCTAGGGCCTTGCGCCTGCATGCTCTGCAAGTGCTGGACCACTGAGCTACACCCCCAGCCCATTTTTTTTTTTACTCTTTGAGACAGGGTCTCGCTAAATTACGCAGACTGCCTCTGGTCTCCAACTTGCGATCCTCCCGCCTCCGTCTCCCAAACCGCTGGGATTACAGCCGTGCGCCACCGCGCCCAGCAGGTCTATTTGTTTCTTTGGCAGGACTCTAGGAGGCAGTGTCTTTCTTCATGGGGGTGCATGATGCCCAGATGCCTCTCCTTCTGGGGGGTTTGTGCCACTGTGCTCAGTACCGAGTATCCATTAATTCAGCAGGAGTTGCAAAGCGGTGACACATACGTTGTTTTCATTGCGCTATGATTCAGATTTTATTGCTTCTTAACTTTCTCATCTTGCACAGTGTATAAATAAATAGACTTTGGGAAAATAGACTGCAAGTGTAGACAGATGATGGCGATATTAGTGAGGCTGCTCCGGCGTTTTACGTAAGGTAATGGAGAGAGTCTTCGCTGCCGCAGCTACCGAATGATGACATTTTAATTCCGTCATTTCTTTTTCATTTATTTGCTGGAATTCTTTATCAACAGATACTCTCTTTGCTCTGCTCTGAGTTTACCCAGTGGCACGGCTCATGGAAGAGAAGCAGGATAAATGCTTCCTTATTTTCCTATATGCACCAATTTGCAAAACAACGAACCGGTCCCTAACATCCTCTGGGGGTGATCCGTTCATTTTTTCAGTATCGTTATGAATCCATGGATTTGAATATATTTAGTGGGTTTCAGTTTGTTATGATTATTACTATGGTGAAAGCTCAAATTGCCCCAGCTTTGGCTAGTGGGAGCCTCTTTGGGTTGTCACCTGAGTCCCTTGGACATGACCCCAGTGGGATATGACGGCTTCTAGCTATTACACGTGACAAGGTATTTTGCATGATTTCTTCTCAGACAAGGAATCAGCCATTTCTCTATGCGTCCCTGACTGTCAGTGGGAAAGGGCATCTCATACCCACACATGGACCCCAGGGATTGCTCACTGTTACCGGATTCCCCATGGTGTCTAGGCCTGTACAGTGAACAGGGATAACAGACATCGACAGAATGATAGCCATCTCATGAGTTCATACAGTTATTTTCCATTCAAATTTCAGGACTGTAGATTTTTATTTTAATCTTAAAAGATTATGTGTGTATCTCCTTTCTTCTGCACTGAGAATCCTGATTCTTTAGGACACAGGGGATGACAGTGAAAATACGTTTTGTTTCAGGTAACAAGGTATAATAATCCTAATTCTATCCCACCTGAGTGATAACTGAAAATAGCTGAAATGTTCTCTGTCCCATTGTTACAGCTGTTTTATGTCAACATTGGTAGAATTTGTAGCCATCCTATACCATCTTCCTTTCCTTTGAAGCCTCATATCATTTTGGTTTGACAAGTACTTTTTTTTGTGTGTGTGTGGTATTGGAGGTTGAACCCAGGGCCTCACGCTTGCATGCTCTGCAAGTGCTGGACCACTGAGCTGCACCCCCAGCCCATTTTTTCAGTTTTTGAGACAGGGTCTTGCTAAATTACACAGACTGCCTCTGGTCTCGAACTTGTGATCCTCCTGTCTCTGCCTCCTGAGCTGCTGGGATTACAGGCATGCGCCACTGCGCCTGGCACAAGTACCTTTTTTGAGACATATTCTTTCATCTGCAGACCCCCTGCAGTCTCAGAGGCTCTGGGAGCCATTCAAAGTCTGTTTAGTGGGTTTAGTGCTACCATCTCCTTTCCAGGCTATTTTTTTGGTAACTCCTGGAAGGTAGTTTTTTTACCCATCTTCTACATTCATGGGTAAATTTTGCTAAAGATCATTCAAAAGCAACTGCAGCAGTATATTGAAAGGGAACTGCTGGAAAGTTAAGCTGCATTCAGAAGAGAATGTGGAACCAGGGACATCATTGCTGCTGTTAGATGGCTATCAGCCGAAAGCAGCGAATACTAGAAAGATGTCTGTCTATGTTTTATTGACAATGCAAAGGCATTTGACGGTGTGGATTACAATAAATTATGGATACCATTGTGAAGAATGGGAATACCAGAGCACATAATTGTACTCATGAGGAATCTGGACTTGAAACAGGAGGCAGTCATTCAAACAGAACAAGGAAACACTGCCTGGCTTGATGTAAGGAAAGATGTGTGTCTTGGCTGTATTCTTTTACCATACCTCTTTAATTTCTATGCTGAATAAATAATCTGAGAAGCTGGACTTTATGAAGAAGAACACGGCATCATGATTGGAGGAAGACTCATTAACAACCTGCTTTACGCAGATGACACAACTTTGTTTGAAGAGGATTTAAGACATTTACTGATGAAGATCAGAGAACACAGCCTTCAGTATTGGATTGCACTTCAACATCGATAAGACAAAAATCCTTACAACTAGGTGAAAAGGCAACTTCATGACAAATGGAGAAAAGACTGAGATTGTCCATGATTTTGTTTTATTTTGTTCTACAATCAACACCCAGGAAAGCAGAAGTCAAGAAATCAAGACACATCACGTTGGGAAAAACTGTGGCAAAAAACCTCTATAAAGTGCTGAAAAGTAAAGATGTCACATTGAAGACAAATGTATACCTGACTCATGCCATTATATTTCAATTGCATCATATACTTGTGAAAGCTGGACATTGAATAAGGAGGACAGGAGAAGAATTGATGCTTTTGAACTATGGTGCTCAAGATGAATGTTGAATATACCATGGACTGCCAAAAGAACCAACAAATCTGTCCTAGAAGAAATGCCACCAGAGTGCTCCTTGGAAGCAAGGATGGCTAGACTCCATCTTACATATTTTGGACATGTTGTCAGGAGGGACCAATCCCTGGAGAAGGACATCATGTTTGAGAGAGTGATGAGTCAACAAAAAAAAAAAGGAAGACCCTCAACTAGATGGTTGACACAGTATACAACAATGGATTTAAACATGAAAAGGATTGTATGCACGGCACAGTGTCAGGAAATGTTTCATTCTATTGTACATAGGGTTGCTATGAGTCAGACCCTACTTGAAGGCACCTAGTAACAACAGCACTCTTGGGGAGTTTGGGGAAAACCTCATTGCAAATGCCAAGGAAGTGCCATCCAACAAAGATACAAGTGGTTATACACCAGCAGGACCCTGGGTGTGGGACCTGAAAGATGACTTTGACCTCATGAAGACAGTGAATAGGGCCTGAGCCCATGAGAAGGTGAGTAGGGTGATTACCGTCCATTCTGTGCTGGGGGGCACACATCCACGCCACCCTCCACATGGGAAAGTGAGCTTTCAGCAAGGGTCCCAACATGGGCATGGCAGCCTGTGGGTGGCCGTCTACACTGGGAGAGGGTAAAGTCCATGCATGAGATACTTTTCAGAGACAGTAGTCAGCCCTGACATTCTGTGACCTCATCAAAATGCAAACACCCTGCCGGGCATGGTGGCGCACGCCTGTAATCCTAGCGACTTGGGAGGCAGAGGCAGGAGGATCACAAGTTCGAGACCAGAGGCGGTCTGCGTAATTTAGCAAGACCTTGTCTCAAAAAAGTGAAAAAAACAGGCTGAGGGTGCAGCTCAGTGGTCCAGCACTTGCAGAGCATGCAGGTGCGAGGCCCTGGGTTCAACCCCCAGTACCACCAAAAAAAAAAAAAAAGCAAACATCCTTTTTCTCGGCCATATGTAGCCCAAGAAAAAGTTAACCTGGCCTCAGTCATAATTTATATAGGGACATAATACCCGACATGTACTTTCACACTGTCATTGAAAGAAAAAAAGGACTCATCTTTGTCACTGAACAAATCCCCAGAAGTTTATTATCTGGCACTAAGGTTTCTTCTCGTGGCTCCTAGAAGATGGATGGCCCTCTATACAAACTGCCGAGGCACAGAGGGCTGCATGACAGCTAGTCTAACTTCGTGAAGAACACATTCCCTTCTTGGCTGAAAGAGGATCATACACCAAATTCCTTTATAAATAATATACTTCCGGCCCCACCCCCACCCCTGCAGAGGGACAAAACCCAAGGCCTTGTGCATGGTAGGTGACTGAGTGCTCTGCCACAGACCTGCACCCTCAACCTTTCCAACTGTCCCCCGGGGCGTGCACCTGGGCCCAGGGCAGGACTTGTTGTGGGACATGGGCAGGTGGCATGTCTGAGGGCTGGCGGCACTTCGGCAGAACAGGGCAGGGTTGTTTCTTTGGGAACTGGGGCTAGAATGTGAGCTTGACTCCTCCTACCTGCTGTCTTTCCTCAATTTATTTACTTATTTTATTTTATAAATCAGTAAAGAATTACTCTTAAAAGTGGAAAACCCCAGAGAAGGTTTTTTTTTTTTTTTTTTTTTTTTTTTTTTTTTTTTTTTTTTTTTTTTTTTTTTTTTTTTTTTTTTTTTTTTTTTTTTTTGTGTGTGTGTGTGTGTGTGTGGTACTGTGGGTTGAACCCAGGGCCTCGCGCCCGCATGCTCTGCAAGTGCTGGACCACTGAGCTGCACCCTCAGCCCATTTTTTTACTTTTTTGAGACAAGGTCTCTCTAAATTACGCAGACTGCCTCTGGTCTCGAACTTTCTATCCTCCTGCCTCTGCCTCCAGAGCCACTGGGATTACAGGCCTGCACCACCGCGCCTAGCTCCCCAAAGAAGATTTAAAGTCTTTCCTTCCTTCCTTCCATCCAAGAGATGAGCTCTCTGTTGCCCAGGCTGGCATCAAACTTGCTATTTTCCTGCCTCATCCTCCTGAGTAGCTGACATTACAAGCATGTGCCATGACACTCAGCTTAAAATGAAGAGAGATCTGATTTTGGTTGTTTGTTTCTATTTTTTAAGCAGGGTCTCCCTATGTTGCCCAGGCTGGTCTTGAACTTCTGGCTCAGGGAATCTGGCCTTAGCCTCCTGACTAGATGGTTAAATCAAAATGCAGGGCCTGGGAATGGGAAGTCACTAAGGAAAACATGAACAAGGTAACAGTTGAAAATCTCAGCTAAGTTACTAAGTGATCACGAGTTTACCTTCTCAGGAAGGATATCATTCTTCAACAGATGACAAGTCTAACAATCGCTGATCTATTAGTCAAAGGAATAACTGTCCCTTCAATCTGATTGGGCCAGCCTGCAGGTACCCATAACAATAATCAAATCAACCCAAGTAACACAAACCGCCCCTTCAGTCTTAGGGCCAGCCCGCAGGTGCCCCTAATAACCAAGTCAACCCAAGTAAGACAACCCATGGAAAGAAGACTGTAAAACCCCCAGGCAACCACCCTACTTTGGCTACCCATTTTGGGTATGGAGCCACATAAAGACATTTTAAATAAAATGTCTTCAATTTTGCTTGGCTTCACGTGAAAGTTATTCCTGGGGAGCAAGCCTGGGAGCCCAGCACCTGGCTGCTCCCACTCCAGCTCTGGTGACATTTCTTGGGGGCTCAGGCGACCCTGAGTAGCTGGGATTGTAGTCATGTGCCACCGTTCCCAGCTTTAAACCATTTTAAACAAACGGAACTCCAGGATACTACAAAGATTAACCCTAATTTATAAAATAAATGACCTCTCCAAATTGTTACCCATAACCAGCTCTTTCTGGTTCTCCGTCAAGGGTTGTCAATTCCACACCCAGGCTTCTATTCCAGTACACACAGCTCTTGTGGCCTTGGCAAGCCAGCACCCACCCAGGGGCCACCATCTCTCAGGTGAAAGGCCCACCCCCTCCCCACAGGGCGGCAGGGCTCTCATCCCATGATAGACAGCTTCCCTTCAGCTAGGACACAGGGAAACCAGCCATGAATGAGACTTGTTTCTTAGTCAAATGCTAGTACCTGCTTCCTAGCAAGCTGACCCTCAGCCAAGCCAGCAAGTCAGTGTGTCTTTTTCTTACATTTCAGCAAGTTGTACATATTTGGAGGGTACAATGTGATATACATATTTTGGGTGTAAAATGTGATGTTTTGATACACATACACAGGGTATAACTGACATGTCCATCACCTCAGACATTTATCACTTTGTTGGCACCATTTAAAGTCCTTTCTACTGTCAATCAGACTTGCTTTACCTCACTAAGAACATCAGACATTTTTCCTGCCATCCCACTACACCTCTGTGCCCATGAGCCACCCTCTCTCCATCCTCCCCAGCTCTGGTTGAAATGTATGGCCTGCATTATGGCCAGCGCCTCCCTCTCTCTCCAGCTTTAGCTCACAGTGCTTCAGTCCTGTCACCGGGCTCTCCTTCCTGCTGCTACCCTGCCCTGTCCAAGTCTCATCTTCCTTCACGGTCACGTCCTCAGAACTGCACCTCCACGAGGTGTATCTCTCCTGCGGCTAAGACGCGAGGTAGCCTGTGTCTGAGCCTTTCCCCACCCCGCTGTGTGTGGCAGATGTCGAGAGGCTTTTCCTAGGCCCATTCCTCCGCTCACCACCTCCAGCCACTGCCCTTATTAGGGCAGACTCAATTAGGTAACACGGGAGGAATTGTCTCTCATCATCAGTTTATGTTGTGGGTTTTTATTTCTAGGTGAAATAGACCCCCTGTATTTGTGCTCCCTTTTTGGAGTAGGGTCTGTTTTGACCCTAGTCCATTTCTTTTCTTTTCTTTTTTTCTTTTTGTTGTACTGGGTGGTTGAAGCCAGGGCCTTGCGCTTGCATGTTTTGCAAGAGCTGGACCACTGAGCTGCATCCCAAGCCCGTTTTATTTTAATTTACTTTTTATTTTGAGACAAGGTCTCACTAATTTCTGCATGCAGGCTTGAACATGCGATGCTTCTGCCTTCCCATTTGCTGGGATTACAGATGTGAGCCACTGTGCCCAGCCCCAGTCCATTTATTTTTAAGGCCTGCGTGTTTTTCTTTCTTTCTTTCCTTCCTTCCTTCTTTCCTTTTTTCCTTCCTTTCTTTTTCTTTCCTTCTTTCTTTCCTTCCTTCTTTCCTTCCTTCCTTTCCTTTTCTTTCTTTCCTTCCTTCCTATCTTCCTTTCTTCCTTCCTTTCTTTTCTTTCTTCCTTTCTTTTTCTTTCTTCTTTCTTCTTAAGTACTGAGGGGGATTGAACTCAGGGCCTTGCACATGCTAGGGAAATGCTCTACCACTGAGCTGTACCCTCAGCCTACCCTTCCTTTTCTTTTACTTTCTATTTTGAGACAAGGTCTCACGTAGTTGCACAGGCTGCCTCTGGCCTTGAACTTGCGATCCTCCTGCCTCTGCCTCCCAAGCTGCTGGTATTACAGACATGTGCCACTGCAGCCGGCTTCTTATCAACATTTATAAACCTTCTACTGATTATTAACATATTTACCATACTGGCATTGGCCTTACAATTGTGGCAAATACAAGAAAAGCCTGCAGAAGTTGTGAATTCCTGTGATCACACACGCTCATGTTTTCCTTTGTGATGTCTTCCTTTGCCTAGTATATTCTTTGTCCCACCAGAGCTTACAACCAATAGTTATGTGTTCTTTTCTTCTTTCCATCTTCAATCTGTATGTACTTTGGCAACACATCCAGTGCAGCTCTGCTCTTGACCTGGGAGAAGCCCCCAGGACAGGGCCCCCTGCCTGAGTGGCCCTGGGGAGGGGGGATGGCCTCACTTGTCCAGGCTTACCCCCCATTCTAACTACGCCTTCCTTTCTGGCAATGTTTAGATATCGTCTGCCTCTTACCCAGTGCCCAGAGATCATAACTTCATAAAAGCTGGGACCATCTTTACCTTATTCATTGTTTTATCCCAGCTGCTGAGAAAATAGTTAAAAACAATCTTCCTAGGCAACCCAGAAAACCTCTCCATAATGGTAGAAGAGAAAGGAAATAGTTTCACTATTGAATAAGTGTTAAACCAGGCTGCAACGCACAGCGCCGGCAACACACCGAAGTGATTACAAAGACAGAAAGAAGTCTCACCTTTTCTATAGCCAGGCAGAATGGAGCCGCGTTATGTACATGCTGCCTTTTGCCAAAAGAGAAAGAAAACATGCTCTGTCTTTCCAACAAGCAGGAAGTGACACCTTGGAGCCATGCACTCAGGCTTGGACTCCCACAGAGCCAGGGAGACAGGGACATCTTTTTCCTTTTCTCTCTTTTTTTTTTTTTTTTTTTTTTTTGCGGTACTGGGGGTTGAACCCAGGACCTCGTGCCTGCATGCTGTGCAAGTGTTGGACCGCTGAGCTGCACCCTCAGCCCATTTTTTTACTTTTTGAGACAGGGTCTTTCTAAGTTACACAGACTGCCTCTGGTCTCGAACTTGCGATCCTCCTGCCTCCG
>VMDO01000371.1:0-75000 GCA_007922755.1 Pedetes capensis | reverse complement strand
TGCGTCCTTCCCCCATAGATGATAGGTTGTTGTTTGTAAATCAGGTTTATTCAAGGACCATCCCCCTGAGAAAATGGGGGAGTTATTATCCTCCCACCAAAAAAATCTTAGGGAAGTCAGGTTTTACAGAGAGGGAAAGGAAGAGCAGAGGGCAAAGGGCAGGAAGGCCGCTATGTGCTAAGTGGCGCCTTCTTTGTCCAAGCTATATGTCTCCTTTTTTCCCTTTCCTGGCCAGAATATCACAGTGGACCTTGACCTCCCAGGGCTACGTCCTGTCCTATAGTTTTCAAGACAAACATACTCTTCCTCTGCAAGTTCAACCTCACAGCAATTTCTATGCTTTATTGTTGACACACAGGAGGAAAGACTAGGGAGGCCGTTGCAGATATGGTGTGAGCTGAGGGTCAGATGCGGAGTCTTCTGTAAATCTAAAGAAAGGTTACTCAGCAATTGACATCTTCACCCCTGAGGTGCGGCTTCTCTTTAGAATGTAGGATGCTGGAGAAAGGGGGAGGATTCAAGACGATGCCACAGTCATGATGTTCTGCTCGCCGGAGGTAAACGGCCTGGGGATCTTCAGCCTGGATTAGCTGCTTTGGAGAACTCCAGCTTTGCACTGCTGTGGTTTGGATGTGGCTCATTCCCCAAGGGTCCTGTGGTGGGAATGGTGTCCTCGGTGTGGTGGTGCAGAGGGAGTGTGGAACCTTCACGAAGTACAGTCTCCTGGGAGTTCTGTAGGTCATGGGGTGGGGTGGGGGCGGGGCAGCCCTTGGATGGGATTGTGGGTCCCCACACTCTCTGCCTTCTTTTTTTTTTGTGGTACTGGGGATTGAACCCAGGGCCTCACGCTTGCATGCTCTGCAAGTGCTGGACCACTGAGCTGCACCCTCAGCCCATTGTTTTTTTTTTACTTTTTGAAACAGGGTCTCGCTAAATTACGCAGACTGCCTCTGGACTTGAACTTGCGATCCTCCTGCCTCCACCTCCCAAGCCGCTGGGATTATAGGTGTGCGCCACCACACCCGGCTCTTCTTTGTTTTGATGTGATTTCTTTCTCCCTCGAACACTCTACCACCACTAACCCACCAAGACATGATGCCACCAAGGAGGACCCTTGAAGAGCCTGCGCCATGCTGTTTGGACTTTTCATCATCTAAAAGTATGAGCCAAAATAAACCACTTTTATTGTTTTTTAAATGAAGTTAAAGGTGCCTCAGGCATTTCTTATAGTAATGAAAAACAGATTAATACACTAACCTATAAGGAGCTGCTGCTGCTGCTTCTTCTTCTTCTTCTTCTTCTCCTCCTCCTCCTCCTCCTCCTCCTCCTCCTCCTTCTTCTTCTTCTTCTTCTTCTTCTTCTTCTTCTTCTGTTGTTGTTTTGGTTTTTCCTTTGAGACAGGGTCTTGCTGTGTAGCTCAAGCTGGCCTGGAACTCACTATGTAGACCAGGCTGGTCTCGAACTCACGCTGATCCTCCTGCCTCAGCCTCCCAAGTGCTGAGATTACAGGCATGCACCACCGTACCTGGCTGCCTATAAGACGTTTCTTCAGAAGCAAATACTCAGTGGGCATTGAAGGAGCAGGACTGTGGACTCTTGGATGGAGGGTGGCAACTGGTAAAATCCTTATCCCCCAAACAGGGAAGCCATTACACAGGAGCAATGGCATTTTCATTTTTTGACCCACTAATTTTTAGTCATTCTAGCCTAAGGGAATAATCTCAAACATGGTAAAAGTCTAATTATATTCAGTGTAACATTATTATCATGAGAGGGAGCGGTGGAGACGACCCAGTTGTACCTGTATGTGGGGTTAGGCAAAGCTTTAATTTACCTCTCCTCCACTGCGGGTTTTCTGATCTTGAGGAAGACAGACTCACATGGGGTTGTTGGTGTCACCAGTGGTACAGCAGAGAGATGCAGCTCAGCGTGGCTGTCTAGCCCGAGGAGTTCCCTTTGTTGTGACTTCCACTCAGGGTAAGCTGGCTCCTTGGCTTCATCACAGAAAAGAATTTCAGGACAAGTCAGAGACTGAAGAAAAGTGATAGAGTTTATTAAGTATATGTGTTAGAAAACATGCCGGCAAAGAGAGGTGAAGGGGGACAGGCACCCAAGACACTGACATGGATTTACTAAGAAGGCGAAGAAGAAGCGAAAAGAGGGCTGGTACACATGTTCCTTCCAGTTTTATTTAACCTAGGGCACGCCTCTGTGATGCCAGTCCTGGGTGCCCTCCTCTGGGTGCCTAGTGTGACGTGAGCCTCAACCTCCACCTAGAAAGGCCCCTGTCTTAGGCTGGGGAGGTGCCAATAAGATCAAAAGAAGTTCCATTGCTTGGGGTTTTCTATTGGAGGAACTTCCCTTTAGTAAAATGAGATTACAGGGTACATTGTGTCAGTTAAGAAAAGAATCCAGAGGGAGATGCCCAGGCATGTCTTAAAGAAGCACAGCATCTCAGAGGGGAAATCAAGGTCGAACTGAAAGGCTGCAGACATTTTTGACCCCAGGCACAGCTTATTGATATTTTGACATTTTCACTATTTAAGATGTCTCCCCAAAATAAGTCTCTATGCAGGCAGCCAGGCTGGGATTTAGCTCAGTTGGTAGAGTGCTGAGATGCAGTCTCTGAGGTCCCGAGAAGGACCTCGCAATCCACTCCCAAGGCAATCCCGAAACAGTCAGCCATTGAAAACCCTATGAGGGTCGCTGTGAGTTGGATACCGACTCGACGGCACCTAACAACAACAACAACATGCAGGCAGCCTTGGTAGTTTGTCAAAGTTCCTGACTCTCTGCTGGGGAAACTCAAACCAGATCCTGGGGTGAAAGCTTCTTCCGTTTCCATGTCCCCCAGATTCCCCTGTCTTTCTATCCTGGCTTATTGGGAGGACGCCAACACTTGGGAGAGGAAAGGTGTGTGCTTCTGCCAGGCTTTGTGTGACAGACACCCAATCCCAAGTGTTTCTTTCTTCCTCACTACCTCCCTGCCTCCGTCCAGCCTCCTTTCTGGTACTGGAGGTCAGGCTAGGTGGGGCGCCACTCTCCGTTCTATTTCCTCTCTTCCACCTCTAGCTCTGGGACAGAGGCAAACTGAACATTCCTTGAAATGTCATCAGAAGACAAAATCAAAACTACTTTCAAATTCTTTTAAAAACCATTCCATAAAACACAAGTTGCTTGTCAGCTTTATACCTAGTGGGCAGCAAGAAGCCCCTGTACATTTGCTAAATCCATCAAACTAGCCATTCAGAAAAACGGGTGGAAGAATCCTAAAAATGTGAAATGTTGGTAAGACCGAAAATGACTTTTCAAAGAATTTGAGAGAAGTCAGTGACCACTGAATCATTTTTATGAGATGTTACAAATTTGAAATAGTTACACAGAGTATGTCAGAAGAAGGCTAAATTGACTTTCTGGTTTTTGACAGTTTGAACATATCAATTTTTTCCTATTGTACTTAGACATTGGACCCAGGATTTCACACATACCTCTGCAAGTGCTCTAGCACTGGGCTGCACCTCCAGCTCATTTTTATTTTTTATTTTGAGTCAGAGTCTTGCTAAGTTATACAGGCTGCCTCTGGCCTCAAACTCTTGATCCTCCTGCCTGTGCCTCCCTCCCGAGTTGCTGGGATTACAGGTGTGCACCATTGCACCCAGCAGTTTGAACAGTTCTTAAAATGCCAGTGAGATTTAAAGAATAGGAAATTTATTTTTATTTTTATTTTTTATTTTTTTTTGCCGTACTGGGGGTTGAACCCAGGGCCTCACGCCTGCATGTTCTGCAAGTGCTAGACAACTGAGCTGCACCCCCAGCCCCCCCCTTTTTTTTTTTTACTTTTTTGAGACAGGGTCTCACTAAATTACTCAGACTGCCTCTAGTCTCAAACTTGCGATCCTCCTGCCTCCGCCGCCCAAGCCGCTGGGATTACAGGTGTGTGCGACCGAGCCCGGCACATAGAATATGAAATATTTTAAAAGAATATTCTCTAAAATGGTGTTTGGAAATCAATGTCCTAGCAAAGTCTAGTGAATTTGTTATTTGGTGATCAACTAATAAAAGATGGGTTCTCCCTGGCATTTATGAGACCCACAGCTGAGGGTCAGGGACTCTACGAAGTCCTGGTGACCTCTCCCATGCCCTCTTGGACAGTCCTGTCTCGTCTCTTCCCTGTCTCTCCTGGCCCTGGTCTCTTCTCTGCATATACACTCCTGCCTTCAGCCCTCCTCCCCCCACCGAAGCCCCCTCAAGGCCTAACTCCCCACTTTCCACCACTCTTGCCCCTTGATTCAAGGACTTCATACAGTCCTGGGTTCAAATTCTGAACTCCCAGGAAGAGAGACGCTGTCTGGCTGGGCTCAGATCAGGGGTCTCCCTGCCCAGGGGACCGCACAGAGATGGCCATCCCTGCCTAGAGAGTACTCCGCACAGAGACAGAGGTGGGTCTGGGAGGTCAGCTGGGCCCCGCCTGGCTCCTCCCTTCTTCCAGGGTTCTGGTGATGTGATGCGCATGCGCTCCCCTGCACGACCCCCAGCCTCCCATCAGCACCGAGGGGCCTCTGCCACAGGGCGCACCTCCTGTCTGCGTAGTCTTCCCATGCCTGTCACGGGTTTAGCTTTCCTCGCAGCGCCCCTGATGCAATGACGTGTTCAGCTGTGCAATGGCCGCCTCCCCAAGAGGACCTGAATTTTCCCAGTGGCAAAGAGTTTGCTTTCACTGCTGGCGCCTGGTTCCTACAACCCTGGGGGAGGCTAACTGAGCACCTGTTGGCTAGCTGAAATAGACTCACATTCTCCAGTGGGAAGTGCCCAAGGTCTTGTCCAGGGGACCACAAGGCCCAGGAGGGGGCCAGTCCCCTGCCCTCTGCCTGCCTTCACCCAGCCCAGCCCTCCTCCTCCCCAGATGGAGAGAGAATTACCTCTCATTGTGTCTTATTTTTCCAGACAAGCTTCAGAATTATTTGGGCAAGTTTCCCAAAAAGTTTCATTGAAATTTCAACTGGCATTACCTTAAAAATATGCATGCATTTGAGCAGAGAAGATATGGTTAGAACGTTAATTCTCTTCACTATATGTCTGTCTCTATTTTCTTATCTTTCTTTAAAACTTTCTGTAAAATTCTGTAGCTTTTATGTTACTTCTGCATATTTATTAAGATAATTTCTGGGATGCTTTACTTTTAGAGTTGCTAGTATATGTATGGACTGGGATTTAGCTCAGTTGGTAGAGTGCTGCTCTGCAGTCTCTGAGGTCCCAGGTTCAACTCCCAGCACTGCAAAAATGGGAGAAGGATGTGGCAATCCCGAAACAATCAGCCATTGAAAACTCCATGAGGGTCTCTATGAGTCAGACACAACTCGAAGGCACCTAACAACAACAACAACAACAGTTATTTCATAACTGCTTGGGACTGGGATTTAGCTCAGTTGGTAGAGTGTCGCTCTGCAGTCTCTGAGGTCCTGAGTTCAATTCCCAGCACTTCAAAAATGGGAGAAGGACGTGGCAACCCACTCCCAAGGCAATCCCGAAACAACCAGCCATTGAAAACCCTATGAGGATCGCTATGAGTCGGACTCGACTAGATGGCACCTAACAACAACAACAATTATATGTATTGTCCATGTGTCTGTCAGTTTGTCGTGCTGTGGGGGCCTGCATGTTGCTGTGATGATCAAAGCTATGCCATCAGTATTTCAGGTACCAGCAGGGCCATCCATGATGGACAGGTTTCAGCTGACCATGCAAACTAAGACAGATTAGGGAGAAGGACCCGGCAGCCCACTCCTGAAAATATTAACCAGTGAAAACCCTATGAATAGCAGAGAAGCACTGTCAAATACACTGTCAGAAAATGAGTGTCCCCCACCCAGCTGGAAGGCATTCCAGAAACAACTAGGGAAGAGCTGCCTCCTCAAAGTAAAGTCAACCTTAATGATGGGAATGGAGTAAAGCCCCTGAGACCTCCCTTTTCTGATGTGGCACAACTGCAAAGGAGAAAAAACATAGTGGCTACGAAATTGGTTCAACATAAAAGATCGTGTGCATGGCACAGTGTTGGGTAGTGTTTCGTTCTGTTGTACATAGGGTTGCTGTGAGTCGGACCCGATTTGACAACACCCAACAAAAACAACATTGTATGTGTGGGTCTTTCCTATCCTTTTATTTTCTAATTGTTGGTAAGAGGAAAGGAATTGATTTGTGAATGTTTATTCTGTATCCATTCACTTGAACTAAACCCTTACTTAGTCTAATATTTTTTGTGTGTGGTGTTTTGAACAAGGTCTTGCTATGTAGCCCAGGCTGGCCTGGAACTTGCATCTATCCTTCTGCATCAGCCTCCGGAGTGCTGGATTGATTAGAGGCATGTGCCAGCAGGCCTTTTATGACTTTATTTACTTAACTTAATTAATCTATTTTTTTTGGCAGCACTGGGTGGTCCTGGGGAGTTGAACACACATCAGGTAAGCACTCTACCACCGACGCACACACCTGGCCTTTTCTTTCTTTTTCTTGAGATGCATTCTCACTGCGTTGCCCAGGCTGGCCTTGAACTCATGACCCTCCTGCCTCCTCCTCTTGAGTTGCTCAGATTTTCCAGGTGTGTGCCCCCTCGCCCAGCTTACGCGTCACATTATCAATGAATGGGAATTGAATCTTCTTCCTTTTCTCTCTTCCAGCTGGGCTTCCTTTTCAGCTGTTTCTTATTGCATTCGTCAGAGTGGATCCTTTCTTAAATAAACCTTTCACTAGGGAAGACATCTGGGACTCCACAGAATATTTTAAGAACATAACCATGAAACCGACACATCTCCGTTTCTGGGGTGCTGCCAATGCCGTACTTAGAGGAGATTTATCACTCACAGTGCTTACGTTGGGGAGGGGAAAAAGAGAAACCATAAATCAAGTCCCTACTTGATGGACGTTCTTCCCTTTAAGCTCCGAACCACGAGAAAGAAGAAAAAGGAAGTAATAAATTTGAACAAAAGAGAGGAAGAAGAGCAAATTGATAAACTCAATCAACAGCACCTGGAGGAAACGGTTCTTCTGCAGAGGGGGCAGCGTGGGACAGGATGGAGGAGGGGCAGGTCCTGCCAGGCAGCCTGGCCCTTCCTTCTCGTCAGACACCTGGGGGCAGGTGGGTTTGGGGCAGGACCTTCTGTTGACCCCATGCCCAGGCACTGACCATGGATGTCAGGGTGAGTTCTTGCCCCGGCTACTGCCCTACATATGTCTGGGGAGGCTCAGAATTAGGAATACACCCAGTGGGCCCAGCATCCGGGAGAGGGAGGTGCAAAGCTTGGGGTGAGCCTTGAGGCTCTCATCGCAGAGCTCGAGGGGGACTTTGTCAACCCATCTGGCCTCATCGTACGTACAGACTCTTTGTTCCCCTCTGCCTTTCTCGTTTTCGGTCCAATTCCTTTACAAATTTCCATCCTGATGGAGAAAAAGGCAGCCTTCGGTTTTGCCTGCCCTTGGGCTAAAGCTCTGGGCCATGAGGCAACTCCGCGGCAGGGAGTGGGGTCCGGGTGACCAGCGCTGGCTAACTGCTTCTGGTGGGCCCACCAGTTCTTCTTGGGCTGCCTGCTTGGAGGATTTAATATTATGTTCATTTGAGGGGAAAATTCCCATAGAGTCAGTGAAAAAAAAACTAATAAGCCATTAGCCAGATTCTGAAAAGGAGCAAATGCAAATTAATATACTCTGGAAAAAGGAATGAACTAATGCAAAATATGTCTTACAGGCGAAATGAGGGGATTGGATTCTCAGCAGGCTGCCTGTGTATTTCTGTAACAAAATGGAAATTAATATCTTCCCAGGGGCTCATCATCTATTCCTCTCAACTCACTGTGATCTGCAGCAATTGATTTTAATAGAGAAGAAAAGGCTCCCAGCTGCTCTTTTGAACAAGCCAGCAGAAGGACATCTTGGAGCAGATCTGGGCTCTGCGGAAGGCCCCTGGGTGGCCTCTTTGTTTTATCAGGGAAGGAGGGCCAGCTCCTATTTGCCAGATGGGGGTCAACACAGACCAGGCTTAGCAGGTGCTGGGCTCCCTGGTGAGCAGAGACCTGGCGCAAGCAAACCAGAGCCTCCTGGAAGGAAAGCACGGAGGCCACAGCCCATTCTCCTTGACATCTGAAGCCAGGAGTTGGGGTCATCTAGAGGGCTCTGGCCAACGTCTCCTGCCTGAGAGGACCCCGTGGCTCCCGGCGCATGGTGGGCTGGGGCTGAGCAGCCAGGAGCTCTGCCATTTTGCTCATGTGGAGGTTTAGGGGCAATCCCAAGTGCATGGAAGTGACCTTAGGAGACCGAGGCCTGGGAGCCCAAATGAGGGACGTTCTCAGGTCAGGGCCAGCAGAGGCATGACCACGGTGGTCCACAGGCATCCTGCAGATGGTGAGGGTGGCTGTCAGCGGTGACCTGGGCCGCAGCAGCAGAGGCAAAAGGTGGCAGCCACATCTCCCTGCCTTGTGTGGGGAACACAGTGCGGAGGCCTTGGGTGGAAGGAGTGAACTTGCAGGTAATAGAAGCCTATGGACTTGTAACTGGGAATTTCTAGAAAGCTGACCACTGTGTGCTCAGCTCATGAAGCAAGTCAAGCTATTTCTCCTGGGGAGCTCAGCACTATGTGGTTGTTGTTATTTTGTTGTTAGGTGCCGCCGAGTCGGTATCCGACTCATAGCGACCCTGAGTACAACAGGCGAAACACTATTGTCAGTGCTTCTCTGCTGTTCATAGGGTTTTCAATGGCAGATTGATTTTGGGAGGGGGTTGCCAGGTCCTTCTCCCAAGCCTACAGCACCTGGTGTTCCTAGGCGGTCTCCCATCCAAGTACTAACCAGGCCCGACCCTGCTTAGCTTCCGAGATCTGATGGGATCGGATGCCACAGGGCTACCGCTGCAGCACTATGTGGTAGTTTTTAGTACTTTGCAAAATCAAGTGAGTCTGGGCAGCTTTAAGAAAAGAGATAGGTATTTACCACAAACTCATCTAAGGTTCAGAGTTTTAGAACAGAATGATAGCAGGTTCTCTAAGCACTGAGTCTTGGACCCAGGATCCTGCTACCTTGTGGCTCTGCTATCTTCAGCAAGTCCCTTGCAGGGTTGTTATGCGTGTTCACACCCAGCTGACTGAGGGGTAAAGAACATGGAAGATCTATCTCTGTCTCTGTCTGTCTGTCTCTCTCTGTGTGTCTCTGTCTTTCTCTGTCTCTCTCATACACACACACACACACACACACACACACACACACACACACACACACACACACACCCTTGGGAGATTTTCAACTGTGAGGTCTGGAAGGGGCACATGTCACCCTGCTTCCATTCCATTGGCTGGACCTCAGTCACATGGCCATACTTAACAGCAAAGGAGGCTGGGAAGTGAAGTGTGGTGATGCCTGGGAAGAAGGTTGTTGGAGAGAAAATAGCTGTACCTGTAGGGGAGGAAAAAATTGTTCCATGTACCTTACTAGTTTCTCTGGCTGGAGCCTGTGAATTAGACTCTCAGAAGCCAGAATAACAAGAGAAAAACCATCAGAAGTTTATTAGCGTGTTTATTAGCATCCTGCGTACATGTGAGAGCACTCAGGGAGGAGTGGTAACTCACAGGAAAGTTGGACTATGGTGTCTCCATACCCCACTTACGAGGGCAATGAGAGGGGGAGAAAGGGCACTTTTTTTTTTTTTTTTTTTTTTTTTTTCAGTACTGGGGGTTGAACCCAGGGCCTCGCGCCTGCATGCTCTGCAAGTGCTGGACCACTGAGCTGCACCTCAGCCCATTTTTTTTTACTTTTTGAGACAGGGTCTCGCTAAGTTACGCAGACTGCCTCTGGTCTCGAACTTGGAATCCTCTTGCCTCCGCCTCCCAAGCCACTGGGATGACAGGCGTGCGCCACCGCACCCGGCCAAAGGGCACTTATTGAAAAGCAAAGGGCTTTTTGGAATGATAAATGTGTCCTTAGGAGAACAGATGGGAGATATGATAGCTTGTGACAATGTGTCTCCACGTGGTGCTGACTTGTCTATGAGAAGCAAGATTGGGATTGCTCTGGGAGGGGATTTATGACAAGGTAGTTCTTTTGGGAGGTTCTGCTTTTAGGCCCATAAAGGATTTCAGTAACTAGTACTCACTTTGGCAGCACATACACTAAAATTGGAACAATACAGAGATTAGCCAGGCCTCTGCAAAGATGATGGGCAAATTCGTGAGGATTTCAGTAACTCAAGTGCCAAAATAATTCCTATGCCAAAGTGACATATCCTTTAGGGTGGCATGTCCTGAACCCCTTTGTGCCCCAGTTGTCACTCTGATTATCATACTAGACCGAAAGCATCAAGAGACTGCCCTCAGAAGGATTCCTGGAGTAACTTCTCACAAGAGTAAGTTGTCATAAAAGCCTGAACCTAACCCGAGTCTCTCCCTGACTTCCGGTCCCTTGATGCTGCACACGCTCCCACCATTGCAATCCACTGTGAGATGGCAGCTGCAGCAGGGGGCAGCATTTCCATCTCCAAATTGTGAGCTAAATAAACTTCTTTTCTTTATAAAATTAGGCCACCTCAGGTATTTTGTTACAGCAACATAAAACTGACTGATACAATGGAAACTTTGCACAGGGGGAAGTCCTCGGGAGTAGATGAGGTTTTCCCCAGGGACTACAGTGACTCCCATGGCTGTGATTGGAGCTGGTGGAATCTGGGGAAACTTGGGCCAGGCAAAATTAAAAGCACATTTGTTTTTCAGGTGGTGCCATGGTCCCTTTGAGGCACTGACCTAGATGGTTCAGGGTTGTTTTATTTTCTCCTGACAAGTGCATGTGCTCTCAGCCATTGGGTCAACAAAGCTTTTGGTCATCCCAGTGAGAAGTCCTGTTTTTGCTTTCCACTGCTGCGTGTTCCACCCTGGGGGGGGGGGGGCCCGCAGAGCCAGTGCTGAGCAGCTTCTAGTGGTGCCACAAACTGAGCCCCTGTCCCATGGTCAGGCACTAAGCTAGCCACTGTGGACAGTTTCTTCTCCCTAGTGTCCACCTTGTCTGCAGCTGTAGCCCTGTGGCATCTGATCCCATCAGATCTCCGAAGCTAGGCAGGGTCGGGCCTGGTTAGTGCTTGGATGGGAGACCACCTGGAAACACCAGGTGCTGTAGGTTTGGGAGAAGAACCCCGCAACCCACTCCCAAAAGTCAATCCACCATTGAAAACCCTATGAACAGCAGAGAAGCACTGACAATAGTGTTTCACCTGTTGTATGCAGGGTCCCTATGAGTCGGACACCGACTCATGGGCACCTAACAACAACAACAAGTGGCCACCTTGTGGGTGAGATTCTGCAGCAGACTCTTCTAGTTGCAGTGGGTATTCATTTAGGTTGATCCAGGAACTCGCAGGTGCTCTGGCTTCTGGGACATTTTGAAGAAACAGTTTTGTGATGTTCTACTACAGGGATTGCATGGTGAAAAGAGTTTTCTTCACAGTTATAAACTCTTGCATGCAAATATTCTTACCATCTTAAAAATCCTCTAGCTTTTCATTACTAGGAACTTCTTGCAGCCTCCTGAAAATTTCCCACTCCAACCATTCTGGTGTCCCTCTGTGCCCCTTCCAACTCAGCTTCCCCATTCTGCCAAACAGTTTAACTCCTCCCACTGGGCTTTGGGCCTCTCCTGACCAATCCCAAACTCCGTAAAATGCTCTGCTAACCAGAGGGCCCCCACTTCTACCTTTTGGAAGCTCCAAAGAACTGCCAGAGACAATGACCCTTCCTGTTCTTTCTCCCTTCCACAAACCATCATGCGGAGAGGAGAACACAGGATGATGGAGTCCCCCAGTGACAGGAAGTTGGCTTCCTTCTTCATCAGCCTTCCCGCTTCCCAGGCACAAGTGGCTACAGTGTTTTCTCTTACATGTGTGTTATAATACATATACATGAAATTTGTCATACTAAATGCATTTCTTTTCAGTGCTGGGGATTGAGGATTGAACCCAGGACCTCACACATGCTAGGCAAGTGCTCCTTCACTGAACTATCTCCTCAGCCCTTAGCCATTTTTAATTGCACAGCTCAGTGGTTTATATACTTTCATAATTTGTGCAACCACCCCCACCATCTGTCTCCAGTTGGTCATCTTACAAAACCAAAACTCTGTTGTCATCAAACACTAACTGCCCTTCCCTTCTCCCCAGCTCCTCTCAGCCACCATTCTTTTTGTTTTTGTAATTTTGACTAACTCTAGGCCCTTCATGGGCTGGGATTTAGCTCAGTTGGTAGACTGCTGCTCTGTGCACTCTGAAGCCCTGGGTTTGATCCCCAGCACCGCAAAAATGGGAGAGGGACCTGGAAGCCCACTCTAGGGACAATCAGCTATTGAAGACCCTATAAATAGTAGAGAAACACTGACATAGTGCCAGGCATGGCACAATGTTAGGGAGTGTTTTGTTCTGTTGTACAGAGGGCTGCTATGAGTCGGACATGACTCGATGGCACCTAACAACAACAAGTCCTTCATATAAGGGCACTCATTCAGTATTTGTCCCTCTCTTATTGGCTTATTTCATGTACATGTGACCCCAGAGTTCATCCATGTTGCAGCATATCAGAGTATCCTTCCTCTTTGGACCACACAGGATTCCTCTGTAGGTATGTCCTACGGGGGTTTAGCTCAGTTGGTAGAGTGCTGCTCCGTGCTCTCTGAGGACCCGGGTTTGATCTCAGCACCTCAAAAATGGGAGAAGGATGTGGCAATCCACTCCCAAAACAATTCCAAAACAATCAGCCATTGAAAACCCTATGAGGGTCGCTATGGACCCCACTTGATGGCACCTAACAATACCACGACCAAACAACTTGCTTTGATTGCCTCCATGTTTTAGCTACTGTGAATAACGCTGCTATGAAGGTTGTACAAGTATTTCTTAAGATCCTGTTTGCAGCTCTTTTGGGTAATACCCAGAAGCGGAAATGGTACATCCACAGCAACTCTGTTTTTCATTTTGAGGGCCCTCCATGCTCTTCTCCATGGTTGTGGCACCACAGTGCCTTCCCACCAACAGGGCACAGTTGCCTCCATTTCTTGGCATCCTTGCCAACTCCTGTTATTTTTCTGGAGGTTTTTGATAGCAGCCATCCTAGTGAGCATGAAAGTGGTATTTCATGGCAGGGGTGATTTGAATTTTGTTTTGTTTTGTTTTCTTTTGTGATCCTGGAGGGTTGAACCCAGGCCCTCACCCATGCTTTGCAAGTGCTCTACCACTGAGCTGCTCCCCCAGCCCCTTAAAATTCTTTTTTTCTTGAAACAAGGTTTCACTAAATTATGTAGTTTGCCTCTGGTCTCAAAATTGTGATCTTCCTGCCTCTACCTCCAGAGTCACTGGGATTATAGGAATGTGCCACCGAGCACAGCTTGATTTATACTTTCTAATAATTAGCCATGGTGAGCATCTTTTTATGTGCTTATTGGCTACTTGTATATCTTCGTTGGAGAAATGTAATTAAGTCCTTTCTGCAGTTATATATATATATATATGGTTGTTGGCTTTTAAGAATTCTCTATATATTCTTTTTTTTTTTTTTTTCAGTACTAGGGGTTGCACCTAGGGCTGGGGTTTAGCTCAGTTGGTAGATCACTGTGCTGCAATCTCTGAGGTCCCGACTTCAATTCCCAGCACCACAAAAATGGGAGAAGTGCATGGCAATCCACTCCCAAGGCAATCCCAAAACAGTCAGCCATTGAAAACCCTATGTGGGTCGCTATGAGTTGGATACCGACTCGACAGCACCTAACAACAACAACAACAACAAGGGGTTGAACCTAGGGCCTTGCGCTTGCATGCTCTGCAAGTGCTAGACCACTGAGCTGCACCCCCAGCCCATTTTTTTACTTTTTGAGACAGGGTCTTGCTAAATTATGCAGACTGCTTCTGGTCTCGAACTTGCAATCCTCCAGCCTCTGCCTCCTGAACGGCTGGGATTACAGGTGTGCACCACCATGCCCAGCTCTATATATTCTTCATGTCAATCCCTTATCAGATATATGATTTGCAAATATTTCCCCCCTTCTTGTGGGTTTCCTTATTATGCTATTGTTAGTGTCTTTTGATATACAATTTTAAAAAATCTTCCTGAGTCCCAATCAGTCTGTTTTTGTCAGGTGCCATCGAGTCGGTATCCGACTCATAGCGACCCTCATAGGGTTTTCAATGGCTGACTGTTTCGGGATTGCCTTGGGAGTCGATTGCCAGGCCCTTCTCCCACCCAATCAGTCTATTGTTCTTTAATTACCTGTATTTTCTTTTGGTGTCCCACCTAAGGAATCACCCCCAAATCCAATGCTGTGAAGCTTTTTCTTTTTTTTTTTTTTTTTTTTTTTTTGAGACAGGGTCTTGTTATATAGCCCAAGCTGGCCTTTGACTTGCAATCCTCCTGCCTCAACATCCTGAGTGTTTATAGGTGTATCGTGCAATGCCTGACTTTGACATGAAGTTTTTGCCCTATGTTTTCTTCTAAGACTTTTATAATTTTAGTTCCTACACCTCGATCTGTGAACCATTTTGTGCTAATTTTCATATATGGTGTTTGGTAAGGGTCACATGTCTTCCCTTATAGCAAGAGAGACAGGTGCCATGCAGTACTCCCAGCAGAGATAGGACAGTGTACCCAACCTCTGGAGGTGAGCTGTGGATTCAAGGCAGACCTAGGACCAGATACCTTCTCACCTATTCAAAGACAAGCTGAGAGCCTCACCCCCAGGCTCTGTCACCACCTACTGAGACTCAGCTGCTCACTGGTGCCTGAACCCTGGTCTACCCCTCTGTCAAATGCATGGTTCACTCTTAATTTCCCCCACTTCCAAATTCTGAGGACATCTGATTGGCTTGGTTAATTTCTACTCTCATTTTATATCAGGCATTCAAAGATCAGATGCCCTCTAGTCCAACCAGCTATGGAAGGGAAGCATAGGATGTAGACATCCTCCCTTGAAACAGCCTGAGGTTGCCTCTTTCAGAAAGGGCCAAGGGTAGGGCCCTGCCCCTGGAATAGAACTCCCTGCTGCTCCTGGAGAGGACCACATGGTGTGGTCCCTTGTTTCTCCCAAAGTCATAGGGCTGCAAGAGTAAAAGGCGAATTTCAAATCCGGGTATTATGCCAAAGCCACTACCTAGCCCTTGGTCCCTTCTTCTACATTGGCCTTTCAAAGGTAGCTGTGGGGCACATAGGAGGGTGGAAAGGAATCCTTTAGCCAAGACTGAAATACGGCCAGAATTGTGGAAATGAGCAAGTATTATTTTTTTGATCACTCCTTAGTAGATGGACTTACAAACTCTCTATCAAGAACAGTTACCAAGCCCGTAAACCAACAAAAACCTCTCATACTGCAGAAAGCTGCCAGGAATAAAGCCAATAAATCATTGCCCAATATTTTGAGAAGTGGTATGAGTTGCACATTCGGAAGTAAAGGGAGTGGGGTGAGGTCATTTTAAAACAGCAGAAGGCCCCACAAATGACATCCAGCTGGGCTCAGGCTGCACACCTGGCCCCACACGCAGGCCAGTCCATGTGAGAGATGAGTCTGGAATGGAATAGAAACCATCCAGAAACCCATAGGAAATGCGAGCTCTTTGCCAGGTAGAAGCTGAAGTAGGAACGCGATGATATTAGCAGGTCTTGAAACTCTCCACGGTTCACTACACAGAGACATCCTCAAGGGCTTTTAAAACCCCCTGCCCTTTTGTTTTATTTTATGTACATTTTAAATTGCCTTCTCTGCCGGGAGTGGTGGCTCATGACTGTAATCCCAGCACTCGGGAGGCTGAGGCAGGAGGATCCCAAATTCAAGGCCAGTCTGGTCTACACACCAAGTTCCAGGCCAGCCTGGGCTGCACAGTTGGGATCCTGTCTCAAAAATAACAACAACCCAACAACAAAAAATTTGCCTTCTCCCAATTTCTTTTTCCTCCTTTGGTCTCATGGTTACTTTCTGCTCCAAGCACCTGCAAATAGTCCCAGTTTCCCCAGATTAAGACTCTTAAGTATTTGTCCTGAATTCATACAGACAGCGCCATACTTCGGCATTCTCCAAGGAAAAGGGCTATTCATGAAGGGGTTAAGTGATCCTAACCAAGATTGTTGTTGTTGTTGTTAGGTGCCGTCGAGTTGGTATCTGACTCATAGCGACCCTACGTACAACAATCGAAACACTGTTGTCAGTGCTTCTTTGCTATTCATAGGGTTTTCAATGGTGGATTGATTTTTGGGAGTGGGTTGCCAGGTCCTTCTCCCACAACCAAGATTACCTGGGTTGTAATCCCTAGTCTACCATTATCCACTGTGTGAACTAGAATCTATGCCTTGGTTTCCTTATCTGTAAAATGGGGGTACGAATAGTAAACATTTAACAGGATTTTTGTGAGGATTAAATGAGATGATTTATGTCAATTTTCAAAGTAGTTTCTGGCTCATAGTAATTGCTGAATAAATATTAGCTGATTTTTGTTGTGAAGTAGAGGACCCAAATTGCTTGACATTTTGTTGGATAATAAACTTTAGTAATTTTGGCCATTCTGGAGAAAGGTATAGAAAGGAATGTTATGGGGCTGCCTGGTCCAGGGCTGGCTGATGACCCTGTTGGCATCTCTCTGTGGGTCTCAGTCCTTCCCACAAGAATGATGGTTCTGAATGATGCTATGAGCTGCTGTCTGCCACTACTGCTGAAATGACGTACCTCGGTGATCTTCCACCCATTCGTCATGGCAGTGGTTGGCTTATGGCTATTAGACATCCATTGCTCTTTTTAAGCAGCCCCTGATCTCTTTTAGGGGATCTGCCTCTCTCCCCAGTGGGTGCAGCCTTTGGGAAGCAGTAGGTTGGGAAATCCTCAGCCTTGTTGCTGCAGAAGCCAAAAGGATCTGCAGAGCCTATTGTGGACCCTCACCGCCATGAAGTCCTTGGGGGACAGGACATAATTTCTGTTCCTAGGACTCTGAGATATAACAAGTGAAGAGACACAGGCTGGAAAAGGAAGAGATTACAGGTACAGGCTTAGCACAGGTTCAGTACCATCCTGAACTTGCTCCCAGTCTTTTTTCTTCCATCCCATTGGCCTTTCGAATGTCCTTCTGTCTTGTCAGCAGTCTTCTTCTATGCCTCCTATAGGTCCCAGCTGGCCAGAGCCACAGGCTCTTTCTCTCATTTGCAACCAAAGGCCTCTAACCAGAACTCATTTGTTGAATTCCATTGGGAGCTGTCTGATTTCCTAGTTCTGACATTGAATTGAAGGGTCTGAAGACCAATGTTGGTTTCAAAATAGCTCCCGACTCATAAATTGGAGCCCAGATGAAAGACTGTGGAATAATGAAAAGGTCACAGAATTTCTGATTGCATTCCAATCTTATTCACCTGGCCAGATCTCTAAACACCTTCCACATATCACACAATCCCTGTTAGCAATCACTGGACCTGTCAGGTAGAGAGTGGAAAACTAGCCTATACAGCAGAAATCAAATTTATAGCCTTTTCCTACCAACACCAGAATGCCCCTAACACTCCATGACCCTTTACACACTCAGCCTTCTCTTTCCATCCCATGCCTGCAATCCTGTACTACTAATTTCACAGGTGTCTTACCTCTTGTCTCTGTTTCTTCCAAAGCCATCGTGCATGTGACTTGTTGAGTCATCTCAGCATTGGAGTCACTATAACCAGAGCAGGTGGGGTCCTTAACAACCAGCTATACCAGTCGCCTCACATGGAGGAGGTAAATTGAAGGCCTTGGAGACTCAATGATTTGCAGAGTTGGAATTAGAATCCAGGGTTCAGGACCTTCTTTCGCTCTCCTTTTATGACACCTTTTATTACACTCATGAACTGAGGACTGAAGTTGTTAAAGGTAGGTTGCTGTTGGTGGTATTCAGATTATTGCTTCCAATTTTATCGGCATGACTTTTTTTTTTTTTTTTTTTTTTCTGTACTGGAGGTTGAACCCAGGCTCTCGTGCATGCATGCTTTGCAACTGCTGTACCACTGAGCTATACCCTCAGCCCATTTTTTTACTTTTTGAGACAAAGTCTTGCTAAATTTTGCAGACTGCCTCTCATCTCAAACTTGCGATTCTCCTGCCTCTGCCTCCCGAGTTGCTGGGATTACAGTTGTGCACCACCACACCCAGCACAACATACAGTTTTTTAACTTTATGATGGTATGAATAGCAGAGAAACCCTGACAAAAGTGCCACACATGGCACGGTGTTGGGTAGTGTTCATTCTGTTGTACATAGGGTTCCTATGAGTTGGACCTGACTCAACGGCATCTAACAACGATGATATGCAAGTGTACACATACAACCATTCTGTTTTCCATTCCCAGTGCAATAAATTACACGAGATATTCAGTATTTTATTATAAAATAAACCTGTGTTAGATGATTTTGACCAACTGTAGGCTAATATCAGAGTTCTAATCGTGTTTAAGGTTGTTGTTGTTAGGTGCCGTCGAGTAGGTATCCAACTCATAGCGACTCTCAGAGGGTTTTCAATGGCTGACTGTTTCGGGATTGCCTTGGGAGTGGGTTGCCAGGTCCTTCTCCCATTTTTGCGGTGCTGGGAGTTGAACTCGGGACCTCAGAGACTGCAGAGCAGCGCTCTACCAACTGAGCTAAATCCCAGCCCGTGTTTAAGGTTGTTGTTAGGTGCCGTCGAGTCGGTATCTGACTCATAGCGACCCTCTGTACAACAGGGGAAACACTATTGTCAGTGCTTCGCTGCTGTTCATAGGGTTTTCAATGGAAGATTGATTTTTGGGAGGGGGTTGCCAGGTCCTTCTCCCAAGCCTACAGCTTCTGGTGTTCCCAGGCGGTCTCCCATCCAGGTACTAACCAGGCCCGACCCTGCTTAGCTTCCGAGATCTGATGGGATCGGATGCCACAGGGCTACAGCTGCCGGCATGTGTTTAAGGTAGGCTAGGTTAAACCAGGATGTTAGGTTAAGTACATTAAATGCATTTTCGACTTACAATATTTTCAGCTTATGATGGGGTATTGTGACATAACCCCAACTTTAGTCATGGAGCACCTGTACATGGCTCTAGACATTCTACAAACTGCTGTCCAAATTAACTTCTTCAATCACTTCTTTTCCCTAGGGACTGTATAATGAAGTCCGTAAGTCCATTCTTCGGCCCTGTGGTGATGGCTGTTCACCTTCACCTGTCGCCCATTCATTCTTCAACCTCACCTCCCTCCATTCCCTTGACAAACCTTCCATTCCAGGCATACTTAGGCTGTGTGTAAAATTCTGTCCCTAACCCCCTTTTCCCATCAAAGTCCTCATTTTATGAAGACAGCCAGCCCAGGGCCAACCGTCTCTCTCTTCTCTAAACACAGGTTATCAGAGAGAACCAGCTGGTGCTTCCTTAACACTCACACTCCCATCTCTGTCACCCTGGTGCCTTCACCCTGCTCCCCTCTGTCCCTCTGTGTTACAAGCAGTGTCTGGAACAGTCCTACCTGTTTCCTAGCCAGATCTCTCTGACACACAGTCCTGGCTTCCTGCTCCTGCCTCCAGATCACCTCAGGGCATCGTCCCTGGTCTCTCTTGCTAACAGGACTCAGGTGGCTCCAGGCAGAAGAAAGGACACTGAGAACCAAGGGAACAACTGTTGAAAGGGCAACAGAGGCAAAGGGAAGAGGCCAGGCAGCCTTGGGGCTTTGATCAAGCCTGGCCTGGTTGTCAGGCCAACTTTCGACTGAATCTGACAACCGTGGAAGGAGGCCTGGTAAATCCTTGTCTTGACACCTGGTGGCAGTTAAGCGCTCTTAAAGACCCGGCAGGTGGATCTCAGCAAGTGAACTCATTTGAAGGAGTGGGGGAGAGTTCCTGTCTGATAATGGTGGAGGAAAGAAAGCACCTGTTTTTCTGTGCAAAGGTTCACCGAAAATATTTTCCTGAACAAAACTTTTCCTAACTGGCAAGAACAGTCTAGAAGCGGGTTGCCCGGGTAATGGAGGAAGTCCTCTTGAGGCCAGCGCTGTCCCTGATGCCCTGACTCAGAACATCAAAACCGCCAGTGCTGGAGACCACGGTCTCTGATTTAGTGGAGAGAACCTGCAGCCCTTGGGGGGGGCTCCAAGCCAAACAATGCGCTGGAGGAGAGTTTTATTGCAAACGCCTAAATTTAACCAGCTGGAACTCTTTTTAAACAATCACCTTATTCATATATTTAAAATAAATTGCTCATCTTTTATCAAGCAGTCAGCGTTTTCATTATGAAGATGGAAGGCGGAACGGAGTGTTCTTGGCTGGGGTGATCCCAGAGTCCCCGGCCCCTTTTCAGGGTTGCTCAGCATGTGGTAAAAACATTCACCGGAGGTGAATGTGTTTCAGGGCTGACAACCGGAGGCCCACATACCTATCCCGCAAGAGCTGCCAATCATCTGAGTGGCGCGCAGTGAGACCTGCCCAAGGTGACGTCATTGTCTCCTGATGCTCTACCAGATGCCTGTAGGGAGCATGAAAGCCAGAGAGAAAACCGTCAGAGTTCTCAGTGCATTTACCAAAATTGCCAGGGAAGATCTATTCAAATATTTTACAGGGATACAATAGTTAAAACAGTGGAGAATGATTTTTAAAAGAGACAGTTCCAATAGATTTCTTTTTATAAAGACTTTGAGAAACACATACACAACTGCAACATAATAAACGGGGAAAAGGAGTTCATTCCTTGCAAAGATCAACAAGCCCTGAGATCCTGTGACATGTTTCACAATGAAAAAAACCACAGGATAGGAGTGAATATGGAGAAATAAGCCCCACAGCAGCCCCTGATCCCCAAACCTGACAAGTCAGCGCAAACAAAATTACATAGGTGAATCTTTTCTCTGAATATTGGCATAAATATTCTCAATAAAATATTTGCATCTGATTCATCTATGTACTAAGCCATACTTGCATTATAGGAATGCAAAGTTAGTTAAAAATTGGAGAGATTAGGTCCTAGACTTTATTGCATTAATAGGATAAGGGTTTAAAAGCCCTTATATAATTATCTTCAGTGCACCTTGAGTTTGAGTGTATATACCTGACCTGGCGATCCTGTAGAAATGCAACATGTCTGAGATGGGGCCAGCTTTGTGCCTTTCTAACAAGCTCCTAGATGATACGGATGCTGTTAGTTAAGGACCTCATTTTTAGCAACAAGAAGCACAGATTATCAAGTCCCACCTACTTCAGACTTATTGAATCACAATCTACATTTTAGCAAGATACCGAGGTGACTCATGCACACATTAAAGTTTGAGAAGCAATAATCTAGACCAATAGCTCTTAACATGGAGGAGACGTTATAATTATCAGAAGAGCTCTTTTCTTTTCCTTTCCTTTCCTTTCCTTTTTTTTTTTTTTTTAAGTACTGATGTCTAGGCTCCACCTCAGTCCAATTAAACTAGAATCTAGGTGAAGAGGTGCCTAGGCAATAGTTCTTTTTTAAAAATATTTAACGACATTCAAATTTGAAGCCAGTATCACAAGCCACTGATCTAGGTCAATACTGAAAAAACACTGAATATAATTCAACATTTGAACTCCTCAAACAGGGTGATTTGTTTTTAGCACAGTTAAAAGTATTCATTAGAAAGCAGGTGTGGTGGTATATCCCTGTAATCCCAACACTGGGGAGGCTGAAGCAGAAGGATCTCAGAGTTTGGGGCCAGCCTGGTGAGCTACGTAGTGAGACCCTATCTCAAAAAGAATTATCAGAAACCAACAGCCAGCATTGTATTTCATCAAGGAAAAATAGATGCAACCTCATTAAATCAAGAACTAAACTATAATGTCCACTATCATTTGTAACTCCCAAAGCAACTTAACAGAATGTTTATTGTTGTTGTTGTTTGTTTGTTTGTTTTGAGACAAGATTTTGCTGTGTAGCCTAGGCTATCCTGGATCTCACTATGTAGCCCAGGCTGGCTTTGAACTCATGGTGATCCTTCTGCCTCAGTCTCCTAAATTCTGGGATTACAGGCATGTGCCACCATGCCCAGCTTTTAACAGAGTATTGAAACAGTAAGAAATGTATGTAATGTGGCCAGATATAAGACAAATAAACAAAAATCAAGAGTCTTCATATATCAGAAATAAAGTAGAAAATATTATTAATTAAAGAATCCTTCAATAGCCGGGCGTGGTGGCGCACTCCTGTAATCTCAGCGGCTCAGGAGGCGCAGGCAGGAGGATCGCAAATTCGAGACGAGAGGTAGTCTGTGTAATTTAGTGAGACCCTGTCTCAAAAGGCAAAAAAACGGGGCTGGGCATGCAGTTCAGTGGTCCAGCACTTGCAGAGCAAGCAGGCTCGAGGCCGTGGGTTCAACCCCCAGTACTGCAAAAAAAAAAAAAAAATCCTTCAATAATGGTAACTATCAGCCACATCATCCAATAAGTAATATTCATGGCACTCATAAAGAAAATGACAAAACTTTGACCAAACAAGAGTTGAATAAATGAAAAGATATGTTTTCTTTGTGAATTGTTGTTGTTGTTGTTAGGTGCCATCGAGTCGGTATCCGACTCATAGCGACCCTCTGTACAACAGGGAAAACACTATTGTCAGTGCTTCTCTGCTGTTCATAGGGTTTTCAATGGCAGATTGACTTTTGGGAGGGGGTTGCCAGGTCCTTCTTCCAAGCCTACAGCTTCTGGTGTTCCCAGGTGGTCTCCCATCCAGGTACTAACCAGGCCCGACTCTGCTTAGCTTCCAAGATCTGACGGAATGGGATGCCACAGGGCTATGGCTGCAGGCTCTTTGTGAATGGGAAGTCTCAATAATGTAAATGTCAATTCTACCCCAAATTAAAAATAAATTTAGAGCTGGGCATTATAG
Source organism: Pedetes capensis (assembly GCA_007922755.1). Classification (NCBI taxonomy): domain Eukaryota; kingdom Metazoa; phylum Chordata; class Mammalia; order Rodentia; family Pedetidae; genus Pedetes; species Pedetes capensis. The sequence continues at coordinate 52,136 of VMDO01000371.1, read as the reverse complement.
TGCCTACCTGTAATCCCAGCACATAGGAGGGTGAGACAGGAAGATTGTTTGGACCCATGAGTTTGAGGCCAGTCTGGGTAACAATCTCCTACTGAGGGAAATGAGGTTTATTTTATGCTGAAATAAATGACAGATGGATTAAATATTTACATGTGAAAATAAATCTATTTCAAAGGAAAAATACAAGTATCATGTTTTATGATCTGTGGTCATGTAGCATTGATCAAATATATATATATATATATATATATATGCACTTAAATGTGTATAATACATATGTATGTGTATATATATGTATATGTATGTATGCATTTGACAAGCCCAGCATTATGGAACATGCCTGTTAATCTCAGATACTCAGGAGGTTGAGGCAGAAGGATCTCAAGTTCGAGGAAGCCTATGCCATTTAGTGAGACCTTGTCTCAAAATAAAAATAAACAAGGGACTGGGGGTGCATCTCAGTAGTAGAGAACTTGCCTAGCATGTGTGAGGTCCTGGGTTCAATGCCCCAGTACTGAAAGAAAAAAAAAAAAGAGTGACAAACTTGACCTACCTACATAAAAATTAACACTTCCCTATGAGAAATAAAATCAGCTGAGGAAAATAATTGCAACACACATGGCATACAAGGAATAAATATGGTAAATATATAAAAATCTATTGCAAATCAATTAGAGAAAGAAATACAGTGGGCAGGAAATATAAGCAGTGGTGACCAAAGAAATGATAGTAATTGTTTGACTCTCTAAATTTTTTTCTTTTTGTGGCACTGGGGGTTGAACCCAGGGCCTTGCACTTGCATGCTTTGCAAGAGCTGCACCCCCAGCCCTTTTGTTGTTGTTGTTGTTGTTTTGTTTTGTTTTGTTTTTGTTTTTGAGACAGGGTCTCACTAAATTACGCAGACTGCCTCTGGTCTCGAACTTGCCATCCTCCTGCCTCTGCCTCTCAAATCACTGGGATTACAGGTGCGCGCCACCACACCCAGCTGCCTCTCTGACCTTTAAAAAAATTTAAATATCCACTTTTTGCTATGCAGAATCAGACACACTGTTGTGATTTGAAGTGTCCCCCAAAAGTCCATGTGTAGGAAACTAAATTTCCAAATTCACATGGTAAGGGGACTTGGAGGTGGGCGTTTGGCTGGTAATTGGGATTAGATGAGATCAAGGGAGGGAGACCTCCAGGACGGTACTGTGGTTTCATAAGAACAAGAAGAAAGACCGGGAATGACATACGCTGGCTCCGTCTTGCCATGTGATGCCTCCACCACATCATGGTGCGGCAAGAAGCACCTTCCCAGATGCCTGCGCCATGTCCTTGGGCTTCTCTGCCTCCAGCACCAAGAGCTAGACAAACCTGTATACTTTATAAATTATCACGTCTGTGGTGTTCACTTATAGCAACAGCAGATGGAGTAAGATACGCTCATCATACTCTAGGTGTGCGCTCATAGTTCCTATAGTCACAAAATACTTTCATGTGTGTTCCCATTTAATCTTCATGGTAATCCCATGAAGTAGGGAGGTGAAGTTTTATTGTATTGATTTTACGAACAGGAGTTGGTAGATTCCGTCACCATATCTTCCTAATGTCAAGGAAGTAGAGGCAAAATCAGGGGTTTACTTGTCCTTTGCTGGGTGTACATTTCACCACGGCTTTCTTTGAGCCAACATGGTTAGCTTTTTCTCTGATGAATTTCCATTAGTTCTAAAATTCCAGAATTACGACTGCTAATATATTTAGCTGTCATTTTAGGGGAAGATAAATTTAATGTCATAGGAATCTCCAATCTTGTTTTTTAATGAGATATTAAATCCATTCAAGGTAAGACAAAATTGATAGATTAAATGTCTAAAAAGAACATGAAAATGACTGCACTATATGACTTCATTAGTGTGGCAAGGAAGCTATGAGTTATGGTACGAAAGCTATTTTGATATATTTAAAAATGATGTGAAATTGATTACTTGTTTAGTTCCCTCCTTCAACAAATATGTATCAAGCACCTCCCGTGTGACAGGCACTTTCCTGGACACTGGGGATGCAGAGAGGAGTGAAACAGGCAAAATCACTGTGTGTGGGGCTGAAATTCTAACTTTTTTTTTGGCATGTGATTAAATAACGTGCTGGGTGAATTCTAGCCCAATATATGACTGTACAGCCAATGTTTGAAATAACTCAGCAGATAATTCCACAAACTCGATTGTGGCTTAAAGTACACAGAGATAGTCACTACCATCGCCTGAAAATCGGATGGAGGATCACAGATGCAGGGTACCCTGTTAGAGGTTAACTTTATATTTTGTTCCTCTTTTTTGTGTGTGTGTGATACTGGGGGTTGAACCCAGGGCCTTCCACTTGCATGTTTTGCAAGTGCTAGACCACTGAGCTGCACTCCCAGCCCATTTTATTAGTTTTTGAAACAGAGTCTTGCTAAGTTACGCAGACTGCCTCTGGTCTTGAACTTGCGATCTTCCTGCCTCTGCCTCCCGAACCGCTGGGATTACAGGTGTACGCCACCGCGCCTGGCTTTGTTCCTCTTCTTAAGAAGGTTCTAGAAAGCTTCCCTGGACTCTTTGAGGGCAGCCCCCACCTACCCTTTGAGTAATAGTAATTGTTTGACTCTCTAAATTTTTTTCTTTTTGTGGCACTGGGGGTTGAACCCAGGGCCTTGCACTTGCATGCTTTGCAAGAGCTGCACCCCCAGCCCTTTTGTTGTTGTTGTTGTCGTTTTGTTTTGTTTTGTTTTTGTTTTTGAGACAGGGTCTCACTAAATTACGCAGACTGCCTCTGGTCTCGAACTTGCCATCCTCCTGCCTCTGCCTCTCAAATCACTGGGATTACAGCTGTGCTCAGGGACTGGTCTGGCATTGAGGAGGGGGCAGACCAAGGGGACTCAGAGCCTGGAGGAGGGAATGTGATGATGCCTGACCCCCTCGTAGGAAGGTTTAAGAGAAAAACCCAAGCAACCCACGGAGAATCCCCGAGAGGCACAGGCCTTAGTTGTGGGGCTTCTGGGAATGTGACCTGGCAGCGGCTGTGACTGGCATCCTGGGCCAGTGCCCCTGGGGACGGTGCTGTGGACGCACCTCGCACAGGTCTGCCCAGGTGGGCTCGGCAAAGCGAGTGCCTGCCTTCGCTCAGACAGAACAGCTCAGCCAGCCTCTGATGCCCATCCCTTCCATGGCAGTGTGTGGGTGCCGGCCCCCTTTCACGTCCTCCAAGCTCACGGCTACCCCCCTGGGAGGGCCCTGCTGCGGCTGTGATAATACACACTCACCTCCTCTCACCTAACGCCGAGCCTTCGAGGGAGGATGCTGGGCTGGACAAGACTGAGCTGTCCGATGCCCATCCAGTTCCCAGGGGGGCTCGTGCTTTCTTGGATGCGTGGCTCCTTTGTCAAAACCAGCAGCCCTGCACCTCTCTGTACCTGTCAGGCCTGGTCACTGCTTCCTCTGAGGGCCTCGTCTGCCTCCTTCCTCCACTTTTTTTTGTTTCTCCCAGTACTGGGGGTTGAACCCAGGGCCTTGCACTTGCATGCTTTGCAAGTGCTAGACCACTGAGCTGCCCCACACCCCCAGCCCTTTTTTTTCTTTCTTTTTTTTTTTTTTTACTTTTTGAGACAGGGTCTCGCTAAATTACGCAGACTGCCTCTGGTCTCGAACTTGCAATCCTCCTGCCTCTGCCTCCCCAGCCGCTGGGATTATAGGCGTGCGCCACCATGCCTGGATTTCCTCCTCTTTTAAGCAGCGGTGATAATGTGGGGTCCACCAGACTACGCAGGAATGTCTCCCCATTTCAGGGTAGGCACCCTTGATCCTAATTTAAAGCTTCTCTTGCCTTGGACTGACAATTTCAGAAGTCCTGGGGTCAGGACATGGATTTCTTTGGGGAGTCCACTATTCTGCCTCCCACACACGGTGACTGCTGGGCAAGTTTGGCAAGTGATGGGAGGGGCGGGGGCTGTTCAGAATTGTGCCCATCCCCTCCCCAGCAGCTGGTTGCACCGGGGCCCCAGATCCTGGTGGGGCCTGTGGTGAGCTGCGCCAGGTGTGAATGTTACACCTCGCCTTCCAGAGCCCTGAGAGCTTGCAGTCAGCCCGCAGCTGTCTAGGACTGGGGTGGGCTTGAGGCCCAAACTGGCCTGACCTGAAGGGCGGGAGGCAGGTTTCCCAGCACTGACCAGAGAGATGAGGGCCTTCCTCTCAGATGCTGTCCAGGGCATGGTGGGGCTGCCTCGAGAGTCCCTGGGCCACAGTAAGGTGTCTGTGGACATGAACCACATGGCTCGAAGGCCTTGGGATTGCCTCTGTGTTGGCCCTCTAGCTTGAGCGTGGGGTCAGCCTCGTTCTGTTGGATCAAGCGGAACCCCGCCGGCAACCCCTCACTTCCCAGGCTGGTAGATCAGAAAGGAAGTGGGGCAATGGAGGCACTTGGACAGAAAAATCCCAGGGGTAAAACATGGGCACGGTGGCGCACACCTGTAATCCCAGCGGCTCGGAGGGTGGAGGCAGGAGCATCGCAAGTTCAAGACCTGAGGCAGCCTATGTAACTTAGTGAGGACCCTGTCTCAAAAAATAAAAAAAAATGGGCTGAGGGTGCAGCTCAGTGGTCCAGCACTTGCAGAGCATGCAAAGCGTGAGGCCCTGGGTTTAACCACCAGTACTGCCAAAAAAAAAAAAAAAAAAAAATCCCAACGTGGACCCAGTTGGCCAAGCTGGGGTCAAGAGCCTGTCCTGGGCCAGCTGACTGTGACTATAGCTCAGAGGTCTTGTGATGGACACCTCCCATGAGGGCCATTTGACTGGCGAGGGGCAGGATTCCCCCTCCTAAGGAGGCTGGGAAGACAAGTGAATATCTGGCAGCTGGGTGGGGCCAGGACATGGGTCCCTAGGGCTGGAGAGGGGTCTGTGCGGGGCTCCCTCTGAGGCTGACTCTCTCTCCAGCTGCTGTAGATAGAAGGCGGCAGGGGTCTGTGCAGCTGTGCCTTTGGACAGCCAGGCATTGGGGTGAGGGGTCAGCTAAGAGGCAGTGTTGCAGGCATGTGGGGTGTCACCCTGCCAATGGACTTGCTCTGGCTGCGAGCAGGAACCAGCCTCCAAAGACCCGTCGTCTAGTAAGGGGAAGCTGAGCACCCAAGAGCTGAGCCACCTGGAAAGGAGGCTCATGCCCACAGCTGCTCTGAGAAGCCTTGAGAAAGGCAGGCTCAGAGGCTTCTGCCCGCAGCAGCTCCTTGCCTCTTTCTTCCCAGTGAAGACGACGACTCCAAATGCTCTGCTCCAACAGCTCTTTATTGTTTCCTTGTCTGTCCAGGTTGATGGAATGGACCCAGAGTGCTTTGTGTTCTGCCCTTATGTACTCTTCAGGGGCTAGCTGGGGACCAATCAGAGGCAGGGGAATATGCAAATTTGGTTTTGTAGAAGTAGCCAGTCAGGGATGGTTCCTGGAATGGTCCAATCAGGAGCCGTTCAGTGGTTTGGAAACAGCCAGTTGGTGTCAAGGGGTCTGAGGAAAGGGACTGGATGCCAGTGCCATCCTTGGGAGCTCTACAACCCTGAGTTCCCAGATGTAGGGCAAAGGTGATTGCCCAGGGAACAGCCTCAGACCTCCAAGGGGCCTAGATAGGCCCTGAGGCAAACTGCCTCTCTAGGCAGTGCCCTACATAGGCAGTGGGCCACCACCTGCCATGCTGGTGAGGAGGCCTGTCCCCTGTCAGACAGAGCCCCAGGAAGGCCCAGGGTGGCCAGACAGTGGAAACTACCAAGGTCTCCCATCCCATCCCTCATGCCCGAAGCTGTGGACACTTGTTTCTCCCTCTGCTGAAACTGGGGAGGTGAGGAGACCCGGCCCTGGCTGAGGCCCCAGAGATGGGCCTTCTGCTGATGAGGGCTGGGCCGTGACAAGGGCAAGGAAGACCTCTGAGCTCACAGTGGCCCCCACATGAAGGTGATCCCTGCCCTCACTGATCTCCCAGCATGAGGTCTAGCACCAGAATAGATGTGCCGGGTTACACCACTGAGACCAGTGATTCTCAAACTACTTCCAGGAACCGCAGTGGTAGTGCCCCTTGGGAACTTGTCAGAAATGCGAATTCTCAGGCCTGCCTCAGACTTTCCAAATTAGAAGCTAGGGGTGAGGCTCAGCAAATTGTCTTTAACAGCTGTACCACGTTGAGATCCACTGATTTACTTTGTAATCTGATGCAGTTCTGAATTTTAACCACCAGAGGGCACCAGCATGCTGTGGTTTCTTCCTGCGTTTGCCAGCTTTTAGATTCTCTAGAGAGGTGGGACAGGTGCTAAGATCTTGCTGTTGTTAGGTGCTGGGGATTGAACCCAGGGCTTCACAGAGTGCAGAGCAGCACTCTGCCAACTGAGCCAAACCGCAGCCCCACTGAGATCTTGCTAGATGTAAGAAAGCTTTTTAAAATGAACAAGTAAAGGTTAAAACAGTAAGGCTGATGTTTTGGGAGTTAATGAATAACCTTAAATGTCACTGTGTTTGAACCAAACTGTGCTGTCGTTCTAGTCCATGCCTAACCATGGAACTAGTTTATTTCCTTGAGTTAGGGGCTGGGGTTTAGCTCAGTTGGTAGAGTGCTTGCTCTGTGCACTGTAAGGTCCTGGGTTCGATCCCTGGCACCACAAAAATGGAAGAAGGACCTGGTAGTCCACTCCTGAAACAATCAGCCATTGAAAACCCTATGAATAGCAGAGAAGCACTGACATAGTGCCAGGCATGGCACAATGTCATGGAGTGTTTCATGTGTTGTACATAGAGTGGCTATGAGTTGGACCCGACTTAACAGCGCCTAACAGCAACAACAACCTATTTGACAGCATTGGTTTTCTTTGGAACATAAGGAATGTGAAAGCATCAGGGTAAGCAGCAGACATGGTCTCTTATTAAAAGCTGATGTTCTATAAAAGGCCAGAGACAGCTCCGCTGTGGCTCATTCCCTCCCTTTCCCTGTCCCCATGTCCCTGTCTTCCTGCCATCATGGGCAAGGTCGCTGAGCAGAGAGCTTGGCTGGCCTCAGAGACTGCTCTGGCTCTCCATCCCTCCAGCTGCCACCCTTTTTGTTTTCAAATTAACTGTCCTGATGTACCACTTACATATAATAAGTGTGCCCATTGGAAGTGGGAGACGTGTTTATGTCTGATGAATCTTGACAAATGTGGCCACTACTTCATTGATTTTTCTCTTTGTCAATATCACTTGTATCACACTTAATTTATAATTCTCATTTTCCATGATTGTTGTTGTTGTTGTTAGGTGCCGTCGAGTCAGTATCCGACTCATAGCGACCCTCATAGGGTTTTCAATGGCTGAGTGCTTCGGGATTGCCTTGGGAGTGGATTGCCAGGCCCTTCTCCCATTTTTGCGGTGCTGGGAGTTGAACTCGGGACCTCAGAGCCTGCAGCACAGCGCTCTACCCACTGAGCTAAATCCAAGCCCATTTTCCATGATTGTCAAGATTATTTAGAGAAGCAAACCAGAGTTATAACAGTGGGCAACACTGTAAACAGGGCTTTAAACCCATGGGAATTTGGGGCTCAGGTTCAGGTACAGGAGTGACTTAAGGACCCAGTCTCCTCCTGCTTCCCAGGAGCATCATTCCACCCTCTCTGTTGTGGCCCTACGTTCCTCTGTCTGATGCAACTCTGACCTCAGCAGTTCACCTGAGCAGTTTGCAGAACCCAAGTCAAGGCAGCCAAGGACCTCCCTGATTTGCACGAGTCCTTCTTCCTATTCTATGGGTTTTTTTTTAGAACTAAAAGTTACTTCCATTAAGTTCCATGTTTGGTTTCCTTAATTGTAAGTGTGTTGTTATCTAAGATTCAGCTGTAAGCATCACAATTTAGTCATTCAACAAACATTTATTAGCATTTAAAGTGTTCTGGGTTCCAGTTGCTAGACATTCACTGTGAACAAGAAAAAATCTTTCCTCGTGGAATTTATGGTCCATGGGAAAGGCAAGTAATAACAAGTAGGTGCCAACTGAAGCAGGCCAAGGGGAATCCAAGGCACAGGGTGGTAAAGCAAGAAGGTTTTACAGATAGCATGGCCTAGGAAGGCCTGACTGAAGGAATGGCATTTGAACAGAAATCTGAATGAAATAAATAGGTGAGTTAGTTCATTTTCTGTTGCTATGACAAAATACTTGGGGCTGAGTACTTTATAAAGAAAAAAGGTTTAAAGCCAGGTGTGGTGGTAGATGACTGTAATCACAGCAACTTGGGAGATGTAGGGAAGACGATTGCAAGTGCAAGACCAGAGGCAGCCTGTGTAACTTAGTGAGACCCTGTCTCAAGATAAAAAATGAAAAAGGGGTTGAGGGTGCATCTTAGTGGTACAACACTTGCAAAATATGCACAAGGCCTTGGATTAAACTTTCCAGTACTGTGGAAAAATAAGACAGACAGAGAGAGAGAGAGAGAGAGAGAGAGAGAGAGAACATTAGTTTATAGTTTTGGAGGCCGAAAGTCCAAGACCAGGCACCTCCATCTGTTCAGCCTCTGGTGGGGGCCTCCTTAGCTGTGTCACAACACAGCAGAGAAGCAGAAAGAGGAATGGCTGCATGCAGAAGGGGCCAAGAACATGAGGTGGCTTCACCTTTTAACAACCTATTCTCTCCAGAATGAATGGAAAACCAGCATTAATCTCTGCCCCAGGCAGCGACCCCAGTGATGTAATCACTCTCCACTAGGTCTTAAAGATTCCACCACCTCTCGCATTGCCATATTGGAGACCAAGCTTCCAGCAATGAACCCTTGGGGGACACACTGGAGCCATCCTCCAAACCACAGAAGTGAATGCAAATGCATCATGACACTATCTGGGGGAAACTGCTGTCTAGGCAGAGAAACAGCAAGTGCAAAGGCCCTGAGGTGGGAGTGATCACCTGGTTTCTGTGGGGTGAAGAGAGAGGCATAAGAGTGGAAGCAGAGAGAGCCACCAGGCAGCTTCTGTAGTTGTCCAGGCACAGATGGAGGCAGCCTGAGTAGGGTGGGAGTAAGGGAGGGCCTAGAGGTGGTCAGATCCATGATGTGCTTGGAAGGTGGGTGGACGGTATTGGCTTCTACATTAGGTAAGAGGAAAGCTCTCTAGTTGGAGAAGTGGCTTCGGGTATTCTGCCTAAATTTATGCTACTATGAAATATACTCCTCGAAACAATTACAACCTAGAAAGACTGTAGCTTCAGACTCACCCCTGGATTCAGTACACTTTGCCGAGGAGCCTGCGCATGCCTTACTGTTCTTGCCGTTATTAAGTATTAACTGTGCCAAGAGCTAAGCTTTTTAGGGGATTCCCTCCTCCCTGCAGCCCTCTGAATTGGGTAACTTCCCATTTTACAGAGAAGAACTGCAGCTCAGGGAGGCCAGGATGTCGGCCTCACCATCTGTACCCTAAGATGTTGGTCTTAGGCAAAGGGTGAAAGAGACATACTTATCACAAGAAAAGGCCATGGAGTGGGAAAGTGGCTGGAAGAGGGATGCGGTGCGCCAGGGGAAGTGGCTTTGCAGGATTACAAAGAAATCTTAAAACTCTGATAGTGGCGAAGCCAGTGGCCAGAAGGAAAGGATGGCTTAACCCCTCTCCTTCATACTCCCTTCCCTCGCTGTCCTGGGTGGCCTTTGATCCTTAGGTCATCTGGGGACCAAGACACTTGGTCTCACTTGCTGGTAACAGAATGTAGTCTCTTGCCCTTTCTGTGAGTGGCCCCAGGTCACTACAGAGCCCCACTATGGGACTTGCCCACAGGTCAGGAGCCCTAAGCTTGCCCTCTGCTCCCACAGACTTCTGCTGAGAGCCTGGTCTGTGCTAAGAACCTCGCAGGCTGCGGACATCAAAACAGGAGCACACTTTCAGAACATGTGGAGCCTCTTGGTTCTGCCCAAATGGGATGGCTTCTGCGGACCTGGGAGGGAACTGCCCTTCAGCTAGGGGACCTGGTATCAGGTGTCTCAAGCGGTCAACTGAAGCAGGAAGGAAGAATTTGGGGGAGTGCTGGGTGGGGCATCCAGACACGTGGAAGGACAGAGGTCAGGGTTTGAAGAGGAGCTCCTTCCTCCGGCCACCCACCACCCTCCACCTCTGAGCCCCCTCTCCCCTGGAGGATTGACTGATGGCTCAAAGGCCCAATTGGTGGGGGACAAGGGTGGAGTGGGGGTCACAAAGAGCACAGACTGGGGCTGGTGCATGGCCTGGGCAGGGTGAGACAAGAGCCTTCCCCACCCAGCCCCAGTTCTGGAGCTGGTGGGAGGGGGACGGGGAGGGCTTTGATAGCCTCAGTGGCCAAGTTTCCCCGGGAGGGCTTGTGGGCCCTGGCTGTCCATTTGGAGGAAGGCGAAACAGGTGTGCGGGCTTGGCTCCCCTAGGGGGCTTCCCGGGTGAGGTGCAAAGCTGCAGGGCGGCTGGTCCTCCAGGCTGCAGGTTGGGAAATTGGGGGCCCCTGGGGGATGGAGCAGAGGGTGCATGCCGCTGGGGTCGTGGTGATCCCTGCTCTCCACATGTCTCCCACCAAAGAAACCGATGCACTTCCCTCGAGTTGTCCTCACGGCAATGCGGCAGTGCATCTCCCGGCACGGCACGGAGGTGGGGCAGCCAGCGGATGGCTGGGAGCTGCCAGTCCACACTGCTACAAGACGGCTGGCCCGGGGCAGGGGGCGGGCTGAGCTCAGTTGGTAGAGAGCCGCTCCGCAGGCTCTGAGGCTCTGCCTTCGATCTCCAGCACAGCAAAAATGGGAGAAGGACGTGGCAATCCACTCCTGAAACAATCCCGAAGCAATCAGCCATGGAAAACGCTACAAGGGTCGCTGTGACATGGCTCAAGGCACCTAACAACAACAACAACAACAACAACAACAACAACAACAACAACAACAACAACAAGAGACGCAGCACAAGCACAGGCCCGGGTGAGATGCGCAACCTTATTCTGAAGGTCTTTTTTCTCTTTTGCAATCACTGTGTTTTTTTGTTTTTGTTTTTTTTTTTTGCTCGTACTGGGGGTTGAACCCAGGGCCTCCTGCCTACATGCTTTGCAAGTGCTGGACCACTGAGCTGCACCCCCAGTCCATTTTTTTACTTTTTTTTGAGATAGGGTCTCGCTAAATTACATAGACTGCCTCTGGTCTTGAACTTGCGATCCTCCTGCCTCCGCCTCCCGAGCCACTGGGATTACAGGCATGCGCCACCGTGCCCGGCTTAAATAAGAGTTTTACTGAGATATAATTCACATACCATACACTTGGCATACATAAAATGTCCATTTCCTTGGGTTGTTAAAGTGTGCTCACAGAGTTGTACAACCATCACCATGATTGATTTTAGACTTTCTATTCCCCCCAAAAGGTTCCATACTCCATAGCAGCCTCTGTTTCCACCACCTTCCCATTCCACCTGAGAAAGCCACCGATGACCTTTCTGCGTATAGATTTGCCTACTGTGGCTTTTCGTATAAATGGAACCCTACGAGAGGTGGCCTTTTGTGTCTGGTCTCTTGTGTTCTTAAGGTTCATCTATGTTGTGCTGTGAATTGATATTTCATTTTTTCTTTCTTTTCTTTTCTTTTTTTTTTTTTTTTTTGCCAAATAAGGTTTCTTTGTACAGACACTTGGTATGTTATTTATCCATCCACCAGTTGATAGACATTTGGGTTGTTTTTACTTTTTGGTTATGAATAATGCTGCTGTGGACGTGTGTGTGTGTGTGTGTGTGTGTGTGTGTGTGTTGTAAGTACAATAAAAAAAGTACAAAAAAATCAAAAAGTCAGAGTCACCTGAAATCCGTTCCCTTGGGGTAAGAGCTGCCACTGATTGGCAAACATCCTTCCAGGTGTTAATCCATTTCCAGCCTCAAAGACATGAGCCAGACTTTTGCCTCAAGAAAGACTCAGCCTTCTCAGCCCTGATGGGTGATGCGGGAGGCTGATGCCACCTCCATGACAGTTCCGTGCAAGGATGCAGAAGGTTCACTGGGGCACCTTGTGTGTGCCCCATGGGAGTGCGGGGCTGATCTACATGGTCCCTAAGCCTGGGAAGAAAGGGCAGGTGGGGACAGACATGTAGATACAGCTATGCATATTGTTGTTGTTGTTAGGTGCCATTGAGTCGGTATCCGACTCATAGCGACCCTCATAGGGTTTTCAATGGCTGGCTGTTTCGGGATTGCCTTGGGAGTGGATTGCCAGGTCCTTCTCCCATTTTTGCGGTGCTGGGAATTGAACTTGGGACCTTAGAGACTGCAGCACAGTGCTCTACCCACTGAGCTAACTCCCAGCCCACGACCCATAGTGACCCTCATAGGGTTTTCAATGGCAGACTGTTTCAGGATTGCCTTGGGAGTGGATTGTCAGGCCCTTCTCCCAAGCTATGCATATAGGTACTTATAATTGTATTATTACAACCTAACAACAATTACAGAAGTGTGTGTGTGTGTGTGTGTGTGTGTGTGTGTGTGTGTGTGTATGTGTTAGGTGCCCTCAAGTCAGATCCGACTCATAGTGACTCGAAGTACAACAGAACGAAACACTACCCTACACTGTGCCATGCACACGATCTTTTTAAGTTTGAGCCCAATGTTGTAGTCCTTATGTTTCTTCTCACTTTCAGTCATGCCATATCAGCAAAAGGAGGTCCCAGGGGCTTTACTCCATTCCCATCATTAAGATTGACTCTACTTTGAGGAGGCAACTCTTCCTAGTTGTTTCTTTAATGCCCTCCAGCCTAGGGGCCTCATTTTCTGGCACTATATTTGACAGTGCTTCTCTGTTATTCATGGGGTTCTTAATGGCTAATTGTTTTGGGAGTGGGCTGCCAGGTCCTTCTCCCTAGTCTGTCTTAGTTTGAAAGCTCAGCTGAAACCTGTCCACCATGGGTGGCCCTGCTGGTATCTGAGATACCCGTGACATAGCATTCAGCATCACAGCAACACAAAATCCCCCAGCACGACAAGCTGACAGACACACGGGGGATCACAGAAGTATTTTACTAGCCAGGTGTGGTGGCGCATGCCTGTAATCTCAGTGGCTAGGGAGGCGGAGGCAGGCGGATCGCAGGTTCGAGACCAGAGGCAGTTTATATAACTTAGCGAGACCCTGTCTCAAAAAAGTAAAAAACATGGGCTGAGGGTGCAGCTCAGTAGTCCAGCACTTGCAAAGCATGCAAGCACGAGGCCCTGGGTTCAACCCCCAGTACCGCAAAAAAAAAAAAAAAAAAAAAAAAAAGAAAAAAAAGAATTATTTTACTATAGCTATAAATGTATAGCCTGCAGCCGTAGCCCTGTGGCATCCGATCCTGTCAGATCTCGGAAGCGAAGCAGGGTTGGGCCTGTTTAGTACTTGGATGGGAGACCACTTGGGAATACCAGGTGCTGTCGGCTTGGGAGAAGGACCTGGCAACCCACTCCCAAAAATCAATCCTCCACTGAAAACCCTATGAACAGCAGAGAAGTACTGAGAGTCTCGCTATGAGTTGGATGCCAATTCAATTACACCTAACAATAACAACATAAATGTATAAATAGGTACTCTGCCTGTTTTCACTGCTGAGATCATTTGAGACCAAGGTTTGGTCACCATCACCTGATGCCCTGAGAAGGGCCCTCACCCTCACCCCAGGTGGCCAAGGGCAGAGCTCCTGCTGGCTCGTCCCCTCTTGCAGCGCGCAGGCCCTGCCTCTGTGCCCACACACAGAGTTCACAGCAGCAGCGGGTCCTGCAGTGCTCCATGCCCCAGGGTGGAGGGGCGCCCTGCAGCCCAGGCTCAGAGCCTGCCTGGCCTCCTCTCATCACCCTGAGCCTCCAAGCGCTGGCATCCAGGCCTGCCCTGTCCTGGCTGGGCCCCACGCAGGCCCGTGGCCTCTGTGTGGGCTACTCAGTGTCTTCTGCCCCCTGCCTCTGTCCCAGGGGAACCAACCCCTAATCCCCCAGCAGAGCTGTCAGGTCCCATGGTGTTCATTGGATGGGGCGCGAGTTTTCTGGGCACTCTGAATACACAGGGCACCTCATTTCTATCCTGGTTACATCCAAGACCTCAAGATCTGGGGCTCCCCAACAGATGTAATGAAGGGGGTTGTTGTTGTTAGGTGCCATGGAGTTGTGTCCAACTCATAACTCATAGTGACACAGGGTTTTCAATGTCTGATTGTTTTGGGATTGCCTCAGGCGTGGATTGCCATGTCTTTCTCCCATTTTTGCAATGCTGGGAATCAAACTCAGGACCTCAGAGACTGCAGAGCAGCGCTCTACCAACTGAGCTAAATTCCAGCCCCAATGAAGGTGGTAGAGACCTTAATTTAGGGGATGAGAGAAGCCTCAGCCAGCTAGCCAGCCCTGGGGATGACGGGTCTGCGTGTTGTTCAACCTTGACCTGGCTCCACAGCCAGAGGAGGAAGCCCCAGTTGCTGTGTGGTCCTCTCGGGGACCCATGGAGCACCCGTTCCCGCACTCTGCTCCTGGAGGAAAGGGTTGCCAGACCCTGCAGAGGAGCTGCACTCTCTGCTGCTGGGATTATGCAACCCTCTTAACCCCCCATACAATCCTCCATTCTGAATATGGCCCCCGGATTTCCTGTGTTGGAAACTTGGTTCCCAGTGCAGCGGTGTAGAGAGGTGGGACCTCTGGGAATAGCGGGGTCCTGGGGGCTCGGCCCTCATGGATGGATGAATTCAAGGCTGGGTTCCCAGCTGGCTGGGTTATTAAGGCATGGGCTTTGTATTAAAAGTGAGCTGCCTCTAGCATGGTTGCCTGTCTCACCGTGTGAAACCTCCGCCATGTTATGATGCAGCAAGAGGGGCCCCACCAGGGCCAGGCCGATGCCAACAGCATGCGCTTGGACCTCCCAGTCCCCAGAGCTGTGAGCCTGATAAACCTCTATTCTGCTCTGGGGGTTTTATTATTGTTGTTGTTGTTGTTGTTGTTGTTTGTGTGTGGTACTAGGGGTTGAACCCAGGGCCTCACGCCTGCATGCTCTGCAAGTGCTGGACCACTAAGCTGCACCCCCAGCCCATTTTTTTTGACTTTTTGCAAATAGGTCTCGCTAAGTTATGCAGACTGCCTCTGGTCTCGAACTTGCCATCCTCCTGCCTCCGCCTCCCAGGTTGCTGGGATTACAGGTGTGCACCACCGAGCCTGGCTGTTTATGGTTTGTTGAGACAGAGTCTTGTTATGTGGCCCCAGCTGGCCTGGAACCTGCTATGTAGACCAGGATAGCCTTGAACTGACAGCGGCCCTCTTGCCTTTGCCTCCTGAGTGTTGGGATTACAGGCGGGCGCCACCGTCCCCGACTAAAATTCTACTCTTCTATAGTTTACTTGGTCTTAGTTAGAGCAACAGAAAGTGGACACACACACACACACACACACACAAACACACACACACACAAACACACACACACAAACACACACACACAAACACACACACACAAACACACACACACACACACACACACACACACACACACACACACACCCCATGTGCTGGGCTGAAGCCCAAAGCCCAGGCCTATGGGAGGGGCCTGGAGGCTGCCCGGAACAGCAGTGGGTGGGGGAGCCAGCCCAAGACTACAGCAGTGAGTGATGGGGCCCCAAATGGGAAGGAGGCTGAGGTCAGAAGTGTGAACACCTGATGGAAGAAGAACGCTGAAGGGCTTCTGGGAGAGGAGGCTTTGGTGTCATTGATGGTCCCGCTGAGGAAAGAGTCCTCGACTGTGCCCCCAGAGGCTGCAAAAGGCAGGGGGGGTGGGAGGAAGCACTTGGGTGAACTTCTTCATCTCTCTTCTGAAGCTATTGTTTGTGATTTTGATTTTGATAACAATATAAATATGGCTTTAATAATTTCCATGAAAAACATGAAGGAGCCTCTAACCGAATTCAAAACAGGATGTCTACTTTCCAAACCGTTGCAGAAGATAAAAGCAAGCAGAATGGTCTGCGGGAGAAAACAGCTAAGTAGAAAAGGAACAAAAAATTAAAGAGCCTTCAGAACAGATACTCAACGTTAAGATGAAGTGAATCCAAGCGTAAATAATAATGACCGTAAATGTGAGCCATCTAGATCTCCTCACTAAAAGGCAGTTTCTCAAATGACATATATTTTAATCAAATACATTATAAATACATCTAAGTTTTTAAAAAGCACATGGAAAGGGAAAGAATGGAAGCTTGGGTAGAGCTATGAAGCACAGATAAAAATCAGGTAGGGCTGAAAATCAAATCGAAATTGAATCTACTAGGGAGTGTGGGGCACAGAAGAAAGGAATTCTGTCAGAGGCGACTTTGGGCCAGGGCAGGAACGACTCCTGTTTACTGAAACGTAGAGCTTCTCGGTTTCCAGGTACAAGGAAGGCAGCGCATCCACCACACCCATCCTAGTAAGCCATGGCATGTTACTTGTTTGGGCAACTAAATGTAAGTGCAAGTCCCACGTGTCCCGTTTGGGTGGAAGCCCTTCATTGTCTGACCTCTTGACATGTCTCCTCTCCTGCCTCCTTGGTCAAGGAAATACGTGTTGCTTTGAAGGCTGTTAGCATTTGGATTGCCTGCAGCCGTAGCCCTGTGGCATCCAGTCCCGTCAGATCAGGGTTGCTCCTGGTTAGTACTTAGATGGGAGACCACTTGGGAACACCAGGTGCTGTAGGTTTGGGACACGGACCCGGCAACCCACTCCCAAAAATCAATCCGCCATTGAAAACCCTATGGACAGCAGAGAAGCACTGACAATAGTATTTCACCTGTTGTACGTAGGGTTGGTATGAGTCGGATACCGACTCGACGGCACCCAACAACAACACAAGCATTTGGATCTTGAGTCCCATGAAGGCCCATGGGTTAAAGCCTTGGTCCCCAGGATGGCACCACTGGGAGGTAGTGGAACCTTTAAGAGGTAGGGCTTAGTGGGAAATTCTTAGGTCACTGGGGGGCCTGTCGTTGTAGGCAATTGTGCGGCCCCTAGTCGCTTGTCTCCAGCTCATGAGAGGAGTGGTTTTGTTCCACTGCAGGCTGCCACCTTGAGGTGCTGCCTTATCACAGCCCCAAAGTGATGAGGCCAACCAGCCATTGACTGGATCCTCCAAAGCCGTAAGCCCAAATCAGTCGCTTCTTTCTACGGGTTAACAACCTCAAGTACTTTGTTACAGTGGCCAAAAGCTAGCTATCACAGAGGTGCATTCCCGGGCCATTGTAGGGTGAGGAGGTGCCCTGGAGAGTTGTCCATGCCCAACAACACTTTGTATGAGCAACACACAAATCTTTGCTATTTTAACTCACTGAGAGCTGGGAGTTGTTACTATAACATGATTTTACATATCCAATCTAATACAGATATTAAATACTGAAACTTTATGTACTGAATAACTAACTATTAAACTATGAGGCTACATAGAATAAAGAAAATCATAGTGCTGTTTTCCAACCTCATTATCAGTCTTCAGTGAATCAAAAATGGAGTAAGAAGATTTGCTTTTGCTGTTGTTGCTGTTGTCAGGTGCCTTGGAATCAGGTCCAACCCATACAGATCCTCACAGGGCTTTCAATGGCTGATTATTTCAGGATTGCTTGAGGAGTGGATTACCATGGCCTCCTGTTTTTGCAGTGCTGGAGATCGAACCCAGGGCCTCAAATAGTTCACAGCAGCCCTTACTGAGTTACGGTAACATAAAAGATAATATTTATAGAATTTCAAACTACATAAATAGGCATTCATCTTTTTTTCCAAAGTATACATGTGCCATTTATAAAATTGATTAAAACATAGAAATCGAGGATTTAAAGCTGGGTGTGGTGGTACATGACCGTAATCCTAGCCCTCAGGAGGCTGAGGCAGAAGGATTGACTTGAGTTTGAGGCCAGCCTGATCTACATAGAGAGAGGCCAGCCTGGGCTACACAGGGAGCCTCTGTCTCAAAAAACCAAAATGAAATAAAATAAAGTAAAATAAAATAAAATGAAAGAAATTGATAACTTAATAAAGCAGAAAAGTTGTTGTTGTTGTTAGGTGCCCTCGAGTCAGTATCCAACTCATAGTGACCCTCTGTTCAATAGGGGAAACACTATTGTCAGTGCTTCTCTGCTGTTCATAGGGTTTTCAATGGCAGATTGATTTTTGGGAGGGGGTTGCCAGGTCCTTCTCTTAAGCCTACAGCTTCTGGTGTTCCCAGGTGGTCTCCCATCCAGGTACTAACCAGGCCCGACCCTGCTTAGCTTCCGAAATCTGACGGGATGGGATGCCACAGGGCTACCGCTGCAGGCCCAAAGCAGAAAAGTATAAGCACTGAATGCAAACTCAATAATACTAAAATTAATAATAACAAGTCAAAACTAAATTTTACTTATTAGGGAAAAAAAATCGAGACTAAATAAGAAAGGGGAGGAAGTGAGAAGGATCTATATCAAAACTTTGGGATATGTATCCAGCCATCCTCAGAAGTGTTCAAATAAGCATTTAGAAAAAAATACAGAACTGTGTTAAGGAAATCAATTTAAGTAACATTATTATATAATTACTATATACACAAAAATAAACAGTTTAGAAAACTGCAAAATAGCAGAATTATTTTAAGGGCATGGATCCTGTCATCTTGAAAAAAAAGTTAACGAAATAGTTGAACTCACAAATTCAAATGTAATTTATTTAACAGTTCCTGGCTCCCAAGCTGGTTTGGAGGGGGCTGTATCCATGAGGCGTTGAGATGGATCTAGGCTCACTACATCCCAAAGGGAGACCAAGAAGTGATGGAAACCTGAATTAGCAGGAACGGACCCTCACCTATGCCAAAGAGAGAAAACCCGCTGGCTCTGCCTTGGCTGCTGGCCGAAGGACCGAATGTCTCAATGAGAACTGAGCCATAGCCTCCCGCTTCATGCACTCTCTGGATCTCTACTCCAAGCCCCAGGCTCTGTGCCAACCACGAGCAGGTCAGCCATGCTCCTGACCCGTATGATGTTCCCCTGTCTGGTGGTCTGCAATTTTCCCAACATCTTTCTCTACCTAAGTACAGATTGCGAATTGCAAAAATAACCAGGTGAGGTGAGACATTCACACATGCCTCCAGGAGATGCGGAGAACAGACCTTTGAAATATATCTGCAAGAGGATCTAGAAGAAAGTTGCAGCAAACCGTGGTGCCTTTCTACACAGAGTGCAGTAGGACATGGACTCTATGAATGAGGAGCTAAAATGAAAAGACAACAGAGAGAGATCAAAAGGGAGCTGATGAGATCAAAGGACAAAAGGATCAGATATGGAAAAGTTACAAAGAAATGAAAAACGCCATGAGCCCAAAGGCCACACGGAGGCAGTTAAGGGCAGAATCCGGGCAGTGGAGGACGGAATCAGGGATGCGAGAACAAATCGAAGTCCTGAGTCCAGACAGAGAGTAGGCCAGGGAGTGGAGGGACAGACAGGGCAGTCTGCCGGGGTTGGGGGAGGCGGCCTACTCTGTGGCTGGACAGATGGACTCTGTCTAGGGCCTGGTCAGGACAGCATACAGAGCATCCAGCAGTCTGCCACCAGGGAGGTGACACTGCTGTCTGGCTGTCCCTGGGGCAGTGTGTGTGGGGGAGCAGTGACCCACCAGACAAGCCCGGTAGAACTAGGAATGGGGAGCCCATGCCAGAATCAGGCCGGCTGGCCACACCAGGGTGGGCAGTGTGGACTTTGTGAAGTGGTCACTCCTGTGTCTCTCTTTTGTGTGTGTGTGTGTGTGGTACTGGGGGTTAAACCCAGGGCCTCACGCTTGCATGCTTTGCAAGTGTTGGACCACTGAGCTGCTGCCTCCAGCCCATTTTTTTTTTTTTTTTTTTTTTTTTACTTTTTGAGCCAGGGTCTCCCTAAATTACGCAGACTGCCTCTGGTCTTGAACTTTTGATCCTCCTGCCTCCGCCTCCCGAGCCGCTGGGATTACAGGCATGCGCCACCGTGCATGGCTTCCACTCCTGTGTCTCTTGTAATCAAGACAGCCTCTGGGGAGGAGACATCAGCCTCCATATCCGCTGCCTGGCCTCAGCCTTTTGGGAGGGAATGTGGAATGCCACGCCTCAACCCAAGGCCGTCTCATGCTGGTGATTCCGTTTGCCTCCCGAGAGGCCCCACCCTGCCAGGCTGACTTGTGCAGGTCATATGCCCCTTGCACCCTGGCTAGTTTAGCCAGTAGAGGCCCAGCAGGAGGCTGGTGGGGAGGATGGAGAAGTTGGGATAATTCTCCTTCATCCTACGCTCCTTTTGCAATGTGTCCATGTGGAAGCTCCTGCCCCATGGCACAGCCCTGCTAGAAAACCCCTCCACCCCACGCCAACTCAGGGGACCCGAAGGAAAGGGGACCCTTTCCTTCCTCTGGCTCTGGGGTAGAAACTGGCTTTCCCTTGGGCTCCTCCTGCCTTACCTGCCCACACCTCTGGAAATCCTCCCTTTGCTAAATCTTTGTGTGTGTGTGTGTGTGTGTGTGTGTGTGTGTGTGTGGTACTGGGGGTTGATCCCAGGGCCTCGCGCTTGCATGCTCTGCAAGTGCTGGACCACTGAGCTGCACCCCCAGCCCATTTTTTTTTACTTTTTGAGACAGGGTCTTGCTAAGTTATGCAGACTGCCTCTAGTCTCGAACTTGCGATCCTCCTGCCTCCGCCTCCCGAGCCACTGGGATGACAGGCATGCGTCACTGTGCCCGGCCCTTTGCCAAATCTTCATGCCAACCATCTGAGTTGACTTCCATTTCTGATGGGATCCTGCTTTGGTTTGAATGTGTTGGAAACTTAATCCCCCAATTCATATTTGGAGGTGGAGCCTTTGGCAGATAATTTGGGTTAGATGAAGTCATGAGGGTGGGGTCCCCATGAATGCATTAGTGGAAGAGGAAGAGGAACCTGAGCTAGCCTGCTCATTGCCTTGCCAGGAGCCAGTGATGTCGTCTGCTGGGTCCCAATACGATGAGAAAGCTCTGCCTGGAAGCCAGGCCATGTTCTTGGACTCATAGCCTCCAGAATCACCAGCTAAAAAACCTTCCACTCCTTGCTGATAAAGTATTTTTGTTATAGCAACGGAACACACACTAAGACAGATCCTGACTAATGCTCCTTCCCTACTTATATTGTCCCCAGCTGAGGGTGGGGGCTACTCAGTCTGTCACCCTGCCCCCATTGCCTGGCATGAGAGCTCTTCCTGAGGCTCTGACCTTGTCCAGATATGCGTGGCCTCTCTGACCGTCCCAGAGCTCCCTGCTCCTGTTCAGCCTCGTCTCCTGTTGGGGAGCACAGCCCGCTGCACAAATGTGAAATCTCCCACTCACTGGGGAGAGTGGAGTGAGGGGAAGCCTCCTGGAATGACTCGCCTGGCTGTGGCCCTCTTGGGTCCCCTCTGTTCCCCTTGCCCATCGCCTCCATGGTGGGTGCGTTGCTTCTGCACCATGGAGTGCCACCTCTCAGAATCAGGTTCTCAGATGCATTCAATAGCCTGGGCCTTTCTTCCAGGTGGGTTGGGAGCCCAAGGTGGGGTTCCTGGCTGAGTCCTGCCAGGCAAGGCTTCCATGTGTCAACAGCTGCAGTACCAGGGACCAGGCAGGCTCAGCAACTTACCCCACCGGCCCACCCAGAGCCCTCTTGTCACTGAGGGCTTCTGCAAAGGGCAGAGCTGCCCGGAGACATCAGGAGGCGTGAGGCCTTCCAGAACCTGGAACTCTCTTGGCTTCTGCTGCACCCTGGACCCTCCACCCAGCTGGCCCCACACAGGGTTGCTTGTGACACTGCTGAGGGGCCCAACCTGTCCCACAGGACCCAGGATCCAGCCAGCCCCGTCTCGGGAGCCATGTCTCCAAGCAGGTCCTGGCTGATGTTGTCACCCATCTGGGGGCGGGGGGTGCTACAGTCTCTCCAGGCAGTGCAAGTTGAGACCCCTGAGGCCAGGAAGGAGGCAAGCCCCAGATGGAGGCTGGGTTCTCTTGGCAATGCCACCTGGGGAATCCCTGGAGGTTTCTGAGCATTACCAGTCACTGAGTGTTGGTCAGTCCTTCCTGGCTTTCCAGCAGAACTCCCCAGCGGGCATGGCGGCCGCTGCTGAGGAGGCACTAGCTGTCTAGCACCAACCTAAGCCAATGGGTTGAGGGGCTGGCCTCACCTGGAGGGCTGAACTTGGCAACTGAGGGCACCTTTGGGGCCTAAGACTAGTAGCTGGGGCCTGAGTTACTGGTGGTGCAGGTGCTGTCTGCTGGGAAAAACCCTTTAACAGCAAGTGGATCCAGAATTTGTCACCCCTTCTGACTTTAGGCTTCAGAGCCACTGTCTCTTCACCAGCAAAGCCCATGGTGTAACCGTCTGCCTCCCTCCTGCACCTCCCAGGCTCTGCCCATCCTTCTACCTCCCCTCACAAGGGGTCCACAGCCTGCACAGAGGGCGGAGCTACCAGCAAGGCCCAGAGGCTGGAGGCCTTACCCTGGCAGACATGGGCACCGGGGCTCCAGCCACGGAGGTAGGAGTGAGACAGAGAGAAGCAGCCACACTCAGGCTTTGTGCATTGGCCCCCGGGAGGGGACTGGACACATCCCTTGGGGCTCTGATAGAAACTGAGAGGGTGCGAAGGGCTTCAGCCTTCCCTGGCTGGATTGCATCTTACCATGTCAGGTGCCCGGTCCCTGACCAGCTGCTGCTGGAGGGCCACTCAGGAACCAAAATCACAGGCCTGGACGCCAGCAGGAAGACCAGGTGCCACTGGCCACCTCCCCCAGTGACAGCTTTCTTCTGGAAGTCTTTCACCAGGCCGCTGACCCCATGACCACAGGGCCACACAGCTCTCAACTTCCCTGAGCCAAGCGTCCCTAATCCACCTGATGTCACCAGCCCAAGAGGCTCTTTGTGTCCCTGCCTTTTCCTGAAGAGGTCAGATGACAGGCAAGGCGGTGCAAGGAACAGAGGATGTGGTGAGATTGCCTCAGAATTATTCAAAAGTTTCCTACTGGTCTCAGAAAGAGAGATTCTAATCTAAATTATATTCATAAATTCTAAGTCATTATCCATAATTTCATACTCGAGGCTCCATGGGGCTTGGGAGCCATAATTGGTAGCAGCTTCAAGTGAGAAGGAAACCCCCCTCACAAAGCACACCCTGCTATGCAAATGTGAAATCTAGTAATATCTACTCTTTCTCCGGGGTCCTAAGACTCAGGCTCCCAGCTGATCACGGCAGTCATTATGGGGTTGGAGTGAAGGGCCTATCCTAGCCTTTGGGAACAAGTCTATAAAAGATTTGCTGAAGCTGGGTGCGGAGGCGTATGCCTGTAATCCCAGCGGCCTGAGAGGCAGAGGCAGGAGGATTGCAAGTTCGAGACCAGAGGCAGTCTGTGCAATTTAGCAAGACCCTGTCTCAAAAAAACTAAAAAAAAAGGGGGGCTGGGGGTGCAGCTCAGTGGTCCAGCACTTGCAAAGCATGCAAGCAAGAGGCCCTGGGTTCAACCCCCAGTACAGCAAAAAAAAAAAAAAAAAAAGACTTGCTGAGATGCGTAACACAGCCTGACAGACCCGTGGGATACGCAGACTCCTCTGCGAGACGGGGAGCAAGTTTTCAGCAATGTCTTCCACTAATAACAGAGAAAGTGCAGTCAAACTGGAGGACCCTAAGGCAGCTGAATCCAATTTCAACTCGGCTTCCCAGTGACCAGGTGTTTGAGCAGAGATGACAGAATTACCTGGGACAGCCCTGTCCCAAGAGTCTCAGACCCAGGCACCAGAGGGTGGGTGGGGCAGGACTTTGTATCAAGCATCAAGCCCCCCCACAACCCATTGTTGTTGTTGTTGTTGTTGTTGTTGTTGTTGTTGTTAGGTGCTGTCAAGACGCGTCGGACTCCTAGCGACCCTCATAGGGTTTTCAATGGCTGATTGTTTTGGGATTGCCTCAGGAGTGGATTGCCACATCCTTCTCCCATTTTGGGGGTTCTGGGATTCAAACTCGGGACCTCAGAGACTGCAGAGCAGTGCTCTACCCACTGAGCTAAATCCCAGCTGGCCTCAAGCCCCCCAGGGGACTTTTAATACAAATAAATCCAGAATGGGGAACCTGATTGATCTATTCTGGGACAAATGACTTGGGCTCACGTTTTCTCTCTGCCTCAGACTATTTCCTAAAAAAAAATAAATGCAACAAGTAAAACCCGACAGTTTTCAAGATGTTCATGGAATGACTTTTTTTTTTTTTTAATATTTTTCAACTAGTTAGGACAAAAACATTACAATGATTGCTTTCTTTCATTTAGTTACATAAATAAAATTTTTATAAATATCTCTTTATAAACAATATAAATAGCTTTACAACATAAATACATTTATGCATGACATGAATTTACAAACAGCAATGTTTTACAGCTGGTTTTGTCAGTCTCTTAAAAACTGTCCCTTGTCATCAAGTCGGTGTAGGTGTGTGTTTCATGTATATAATATATATAATATATAACTTTTTATTTTTCGTTAAAAAAAAAAACCAAACAATAAAATCATCCCCTCCCCTCCCCAAATAATAATAAAACAGCTGGTGTTGCATATTCCCAGTACCAGGGGAAAAAAAAAACAAAACAGAAATGTGAAAGCCACATTGCATTGGAGGTGTTTCCAGATGCCGGAGGCAGGGACCAAGGATGACCTCAGAGCACGGAGCGGTTCCCAATCCTGAAACACAGAATGGACAGGACACTCAGTTCTGGCCTCTTAGCTGAGAAAGCCCAGCCTGCAGGGCAATTGGAGAGCCTTCCTCCCCTTTCCCACAGCAGCATGAGGCAAGTCCCTTGTCCTTTGTCCTACAGGCCCCTGATGAAGGCCTTTCTGGGGAGGGAGGGGCTCCTACTTGGCCCTTTGTGTGTGTGTGTGTGTGTGTGTGTGTGTGTGTGTGTGTGTGTGTGTACTAGGGGTTGAACCCAGGGCCTCGCACTTGCATGCTATTCAAGTGCTGCACCACTGAGCTGCACCCCCAGCCCTTTTATTTTTCTTTACTTTTTGAGATAGGGTCTCGCTAAGTTACGAAGACTTCATCTGGTCTTGAACTTGCGATCCTTCTGGCTCCGCCTCCCAAGCCGCTGGGATTACAGGCATGCGCCACTGCGCCCAGCTCCACTTGGCCTTTTTCAGGTCCTCATCTCCTGCTGTGGCCGCCCCAGCACAGGTGGAAGCAGAAGGTCAGCCAGCCCTCCTCCCCCCCTTCTGTCTAACTACAGCCTTTGCCCTTGGCACTGACTGAGGCACAGCGAGGGAAAGAGAGGGACCACCCCCCAGTCTTTTTTTTGTTACAACCCACACTGGAACCTAGCAGCTGCTTGCCTCTGCTTTATGTGTCTGGGTGATCAATGGAGGGACAGAGAAGAGAAATATCTGGGGAGTTAGGAATTCTGGGCTCAAATTCTAGCTCTGACCTTGACTCCCTGGATGGCCTCTGGGAGCTTTGAGCTCATCCATAAAATGGATAATAGCCACCTCTAGGGGCAGGCATTGGGACTCAGTGGGGGCCACGTATGAGGCAGCAGCAGCATCTAGACCACAGATGCACGCAGTAAAGGGCACTTCCTTCCCCTAGCTGGCTTCATTGCAGACACTGGCTAGTCCAGGGTCACCTTTGGGAATAGGGGTCTGGTGCCTGACACCCGCCCGGGCAACGGTCAGTCAAGCTGGGTTGGTGGAGTGGGAGGATGAGAGTCATGTGCTGACGGCTGTACTCGGTCCTTGCTAATGGGTGCATGGATGCTGTGGGTTCCGAGAAAGGCATCCTTCTGTGATAGTGTGGTACCCTCCCAAAGGACAGCACCCAGAGGGGCCCAGGGCCTGACTGGCTTGGTCAGCATTGCCCAGATCTCTATTCCGAGTCCTTCACCTGTGATGTTCCTGGGGCCCAGGGGCCAAGTGTTCATTAAGGTCTCAGCCACACCAGTCTGTAATTACTATTTTATAATCAAGTCCTATAACCATCAGCGACGGTCATTATGGTGGGGCTTGGAGCCGAAGTCAACCCGTGAGTGAGCAATGGCAACAAGCTCCAGCGAGTTTTCATCAACATGAAAAATCCACGCTATCTTTCCCTTTAAGGCCAGGCAGTGTTTTCTCCTGGGCATCTGTGCCAGGAGACCACCGGTCCGGGAAGGACGGGCTGCATTTTGCCAAGGATGGGATGGAGAAGGCTAAGGCTGTTGGCAGTTAGAGAGCTTCCAGGAGACTGACAAGCTCCCTGAGTCAAGGGGGTGCACAAGCCTTAGCAGTCCGGATCCCTGCCCAGCATCCCTTCCCACCCATGTGCCTGAAGTGCGTTCCAGGCACCAACCCATACAGGGTTAACTAACTTTTGTTCACATTCTTAAGTCTGAGCGTGGCACTGAAATCACAAACTGAAAATTTGAGGTCTCAGACTCCATCTCTGTGTTGCTTAGCCAGGAGAGAAGACAGCAGATGACATGAGAAAGGTAGCCACTGAAGGCTGGCCCCCGGGTACCAGAATCGTTCTCTCCCCATGTAGGGGAGAGCCCAGATCGCAGACTCCTGAGGCCTCTGCAGAACTGGGGAGAAGCACACAGTTTGCTCAAGTCTGACTGCAGAGAGAGGCAGGCGGCAGCTGAAATCTAGGGCAAGTGGCAGTTGCGAGGGCTGATGGGCTGGAGTGTGAGGGTGCCTCTGGTCATTGACCAATCTTTCCACTTTTTTGGAGACAGAGTCCTACTATATAGCTTAGGCTGGTCTGGAACTCACTGTGTAGCCCAGGCTGGCCTTGAACTCATGATCTTCATGCCTCAGCCTCCCAAGTGCTATGATTACAGGAGTGCACCTCCGGGCCCGCTCATTGACCAGTATTCCTAAGAGCCCCCTTGGGGGTCATGTGGGTCTGGATTGCCTTCCACCAGCATCTGGTCCTTAAGTTGCTCATGAGTTACTGTAGGGTCATGAGTATGTTCACAAAGCACTAACCTCCCAGGACAAAATGCCTGTGCTATAGAAAGAAAGAAGAAAGCAAGCAAGCAAGCAAGCAAGCAGGCAAGCAAGCGAGCGAGCGAGCCTAGGTCGTGAGCTGGAGAGGTTTCCTTGTTTCCCCTCTGACTTGGCTTCCTGCATGGGGCGCGCAGACTCCCCATGACAGGGGTGGGACAGGCAATGGCAGCACTGGGCTCTTAGAGCAAGGCTAGAAAGCAGCAGGAGCCTGAGCCCACCTTGAGTGTCGGTGTGAGAGGGTGTAATTCCCTGCACATAGGCAGGCAACAGGCCTGGAAAGAAGGGAAGGAGGGGAGGGCAGGGGCGGGGCTTCGCAGCAGTAAATCACCACGGTGCAGCACCTGGCAAGGGCTGCTGGCAGGACAGAGCCGGAGGAGGTCCCGCCAGAAACAGGGAGCCCGGAGCACAATCCCGGGTGGAAACAGGGTTGGTGAGGAAATCATCTGGGGCATGTGGAGTTTGAGGCTTCAGGCAAGAAATAAGATTTAGTCTGTTCCTCTCCCTGCCTTGGGACAGGGTCACGAAACACCAAGGTTTGTGCTGGAAGCCACAGAGCTAAGCAGCATCAGGACCCTGGAGAGACCAGTGTGCCCACAGCCAAGGCTAGAGAAGGGGTTGGAATCAGTAGGCCCCAGCAGAAGGGCGACCTGAGGCTGCCCACTAAGGCTCTTCTCTCCCCATAAGATGCAGGCATTTCTCCATATTTGCCCCACGCCAGGGACAAGCGGCCCAGGTGCTTGAGCCCTGCTCCCTTTGGCCACAGGCACAAGGCTGGCAGATAAACTTATGCTGAGCTGGTGGGTGCACCTTCCTCCTCTGCTCCCACAAACTCCAAATGTCCCTTACACCCACCCCTCACTGATGAATCAGGGTCAACGCTGCTAGCTGGCCTGTGGTCCTGGGGTGGCTGGGCCCTCACAAGTCTTTTCTCCTTCTCCAGAGGAAGCCAAGTAGGTTCATCCAGCCTGAGCCATTTCTGACTTCCCCAGGTTCCCTGTCCACTTTTATCCCTCACTTTCTTAAGTGGGGCGGTGGGCAAACACCTAGCGCACACTCGATTCCACGTCAGGATCGCTTGGCTCTTTTCCAAAGTCTCAGAACCCCGGGGTCAGCGAGGAAACTGCCTGCGAGGGCAGGGGTATGGCTCGGTTCTCCAGAGCGCCAGACCTGGGCGAGTGGGAAGCGCCCGGGGACCGGGTGTGTGGTACTCACCGCCGCCAGGGGGCGTCGCACTAACATCCCAGGCCGCTCATGGAGCCGATCCGGTCCAGCTTGAGGCCAAAGCAGCCCTTGGACAAGCCCTTCTTGTTGCCTCCTTTGTATTTGCGCGCGTTGGGATGCTCGTGCAGAAGGCGGGCCCACGCCGCCCGCGACTTGGTGTCCACGCGCAGGTCCCGGAGCAGTCGTGATCGGTCGCCCTTGAGGTTGGCACCTCCGCCCCCGGGTGTCTTGTCGCCCTTCTTCTGACCGCCGCCTGCAGCTTGGGGCTCGGCCACCTCCTCCCCTGGAGGGGTCCGTGGGCCCTGTCGGAGAAGAGAGTGAGCAGGTGAGCGGACGCCCGGCTGCAGCGCAGGTGACTTTGCGGGGTGCAGCGTGGCGTGTCCCTTCCCGGCCCTGAACGTGCCCACCCCGACGCTGGACAGCTGGCGGGGCATCCACCTGCCACGCGGTCGGCAGTCCGCTCCTTCGGGGCGCCGCTTGCCCTCCCCTCCTTTGCCGCTGTGCCGCTGGCGGGGCTGGGCGCACGGGGGGCTGCGAGGCTGCGCAGGTGTCCACGTTCTCCAGAGACCGGGGGAGCAGACCCCCTGGGTCCCGGCTCCGAGGGCACATGGCGGGGCACAGGCCTGCCTTTCCACCCTCTCCGCTCCCTCCTGCGCGCCGATCCTCCCCGGCGTCCAGCCTCCCAACCCCTCACCAGCCCAGCGTCCCCGCGACAGCACCCACCTTGGGTGGCGCCCCTGGCTTGGCTTCGGAGGGCCAGAGCGAGAGCAGCGTGAGCAGCAGGGCGCAGGCGAGCAGCTGTGAGAGGTGCATGGTGCGGCCGCGATCGGGGGACGCAGACGGTCGGCAGCGTGGACGCGCGGGCAGGCGGGCGGTCGAGCAGTCGGGCGAGGAGCGGCCGGGCGAGCGCGGGCCCCACTGCTGCGCGGCGCCGGCTGGGTGCGCTCTGAGCCCGCGGCTCGGCGGGCGCCTTTATAGCCAACCTGACGCTGATGTCATCCTCCCGCCCACCGAGAGGCCCGGGCCAATGGCACCGCGCACGCGGCGCAGCCAAGGGCCGGGCGGGGGCCGCGGGGGCCGCGGGGGCTTCCCCTCCGCCCCCTCCCACGTCCCACCTCCGAGGCCTCCTGCGGCGCGCCGGGCTGGCCCCCGGCTGCACTCAGAGCAGCCGATCGGCGCGCACGAGGGAGCTCCATTTGCAGGGAGCTCAAGCCTTAGCAAACACGCGTCAGGAGCCCCGGTGCCCCGTGCATTCGCTGGCTTCCCACCACCTGGGAGAGATCTGAATTTCTCTTTGCAGGTGCAGAGGCAGGCTTAGAAGAGTGAAATCTCTTGCCCCAAGTCACACAGTGAGAAAGTTGGCAGTGCCCGAAATCCACGCAGATCTGCCTTGTTTCCAAACTCTGTGCACTTGATGGGCAAAGGCTGGCACTGAGATTGCATCTTTCACCTGCTGGTCAGGGCGGGAGCGCAGCCTAACCCACACGCTTTGCCCTTTGGTTGGGGAGGTAGAGGATGGAGCGGGAGGTTCGTGGGAGGCGAAGGAACGCAGCAGCCAGTGTGTGAGTGTGAGCCAAGAACGAGGGGGGCTGCAAGGGCGAGCCCCAAACACCAGTGCCACTGTGGCTCTGAGTTCTGACTCAGCCCAGGCTGGCCGCACAGAATGTCCCAGGATCTGGCCAGCCATCTGCGCAGATCCGTGTGTGCCTGCACCCACGTGCGGATCGCGGGGTGGGAATATCCGCTCCACGCTGAGCAGGCTGGGAGAGGGCTTGACCCAGTACCAACCCCTGTTTAGCCTCTAGGTGCAGTTACAGGTGGTCACCTTCACGTTTAGGGTGTAGCCACCCATCTTACCCTCTCACAACTCCCTCTCCTTGGCCTGAACGTCTTGGTCCCTCAGACTATAGAGTCCAACAGACCTTGGGGAGTTCCAAGTTCTGCAGAAGGGGACAGAATCAGTGGCGTGCAGGAATCTGTTCCTCCTGCAATTCAGGACACAAGTGTGAGAAGGAAAATGAATGTTGGCACAGGGTCTGTAGGGTGGCCTCCAGGGGTGAAAGGACCGTGTGGGAAGCAGGAACCAGAATCAGCTTTCTTTCAGGGAAAGAAATCTGCACTCCAGCAGGGAGAAGGCTGGAGTCAGGAAAGAACTGGAGAACTAGGTGCCCTGTGGTGGCTCTGGCAGCAAAGCCAGGTCCTGGAGCTGAGGAAGTAGAGGCACATTGTCTGCTCTATCCATCTCCCTCTCCCTGGAGCCTTCCCACACTCACCCTAAGTCCCAAAACAAGGACCAATAGCTCCCTAGGTGGTTTCATTTAGGAAGCAATCCACAGAGCAAGTCTGAGTTTAGGCTGCAAATCACTTGACAGAAGATCCAGACATCAACACAGTATCCTTTGTTAATTCTGGCAACTCAGCTCACCACCTCCACGCAGCCCCCTTGATTGCCTCTTCACGTGAATGCCCATGGAGTGACATCACTGGCATTTGAGGAGAAGGGAAAACAAGCAAGCAGGAGGGAGAGGGAGGGGTCTCTAGGTGGGCTATGGAAGTTCTCTCTCCTCTTTGCCTAAGGGTCAAGGAGGAATGTTACCATCTCAACTTCTCTGAGACATGCTCTATTTATTTCTGTTTCCAGAGGCAGCAGCTATACCCTCTGAAGTCTCCTTACTAAGGGCAGATTGGAAACTGGCAGCGTTTATGGCTGCCTCCTTCTGAATGGCTGGAGGTGAGTTCCTCCTGTCTTCCCTGGCCCTTAAAACACTTCTCCATGGCCTGGTGACTGTCTAGGTCTCCCCTTTGGGTTCTGAGATGAACTAAATACATCTGACACACCCACCCCAGTATGGCAGAGCTTCCACCATGCACTCCGCTTCCCCTTTGTGCCAGGGAATCTTCTGGTGAGCTGCCACTCCTAACCAGTGAGCTGTGGTTGTTTAGGGTGGACTGGATCCCGGAAGAGTTAACGGGGGAGAAGTCTTCCCCGCAGCAGGCTGTGAGAAGTGTGTGCACAGCTGGGGCGGGAGCTACGAGGGTTGGAGGCCCAGGACTGGGCAGCAGGGACCTACAAGGAGGGAGGCAGTCAGCACCTGAGAATCTTGGAGACAGAAGGCTCGATGCACCCCGTGGTTTCTCTTGGGGGGCCTAGTTTTGGGATCCCAGCTGCATTTCCCTATGGAAGACTACTTCTTCTGCCCCTGGCTTCCGTGATCGTGATCGGGCAGGCAGGAAGCTGCTGAGCCGCTGAAAGGAGCTGTTCCAGGCACTGAACTGACTGCTCCACGCTAAAACCCCTCCGGATGGCAAATGAGGGAGAGAAGGCCACTGGGCCTTCGTTGTTGTTAGTTGCTGTCCTGTCCTGCCCAACTCGTAGGGTTTTCAATGGCTGATTGTTTCAGGATTGCCTTGGGAGTGGATTGCCACGTCCTTCTCCCATTTTCGCGGTGCTGGGAATTGAACTCAGGACCTCAGAGACTGCAGAGCAGCGCTCTACCAAGTGAGCTAAATCCCAGCCCACTGAGCCTTCAGGGCCTGGCCATTTTGTAGGGTGTCCTGTCATTGTCACTCAGCGATCACTCAGGTTTCTGCAGAGCATCCCTTGCGCATGCTCAGTAACCATGGAGTTCCGTCCCAGCAGGGAAGGTCCCCTGGGAAGAGGCACTGGCTTTGGGCTATCAGGGTGGGCATCCTAGAGACCGAAAAGTCTGTGCTGAACCTCAAACATAGGAAGGGAAGGGAAGGGCGTGAGAAGGAAAACCTAGGTGGGAAGCAGAGCGGCTCCCTTCGGGCTGACAGTGGAATATTCCAGAGAGATCTAGTGACACTGAGTCAGGCAAGAGACCAGGGAAGTGGCCGAAGCCCGCGTGCCCAGAGCTGGTGGGGCAGAGGGCTTCCGAGGAAGCAGGCCTGGGAGGGAGGCAGTTCTGAGGTGAGAAGCAGTGCAGTGACTGTAGGCAGGAACGTGACAGATCGATGGGCTTGTCTTCCCAGAGTGGGCGCTTCCTGTGCGCTTCAGGGTGGGGAGGGCAAGGAAGCGTGGGGAGAGGGGGAAAGAGGAGGCGGAAGGACAGTGACCAGGTGGTGTGGAGCAGAGGGAGCGGGAGTGGGGCCAGTCAGAGCCAAGCTGAAGGGTGACAAGCCCTGGGCATCAGAGCGTTGCATGGCTGAGACGCTTCCCTCTTTCCTGGCCCTCTGAAGAGCAGGGAGCTGGGGAGAGAAGACCTCACTCTGGCGGGCTCCTCATGACTCTACCCTCACCATGGGCAGACAGGACACGCCCATAGAGAAGGGGAAGACAGGACACGCCCACGACTGAGGGCCCTTCCGAGGATGTCTGCTGTCCAGGCTGGTACGAAGATGCCTGGAAAACGCGAGTGTGTCCTGGGCAGGATGCCTGGGGTGACAAAAAGGTGCAAGGCTTCTGGAGGCCACGGAAGGGACCTTGAGGACAGGCCTATCTGGCCCCCTCCCAGGAGGTGGACAGAAGCTGCCAGGAGCAACGCCCCCTCCTGGCCGAGGGTGGCAGGGGCAGATGCTGCTGCCCAAGAGGAGGGAGGGCTGCTGGGCGGCCCATCTATGTTCTCTGCAGTTATTTCATCCCGGGGCCCCTTTCCAGCTGCGGAACTTCTCAGAGAGGACACAGCGCACGCTGGGAGTAGTTCTCAAGGAGGCCGGGCAGGGAAGCTGCCGTGGGACCCTGGCCAAGTCCCATCACTGCACAGGGCCTTCAGTTTCACCACCTGTAATTGGGAAAGGCTGTCCTTGCCTCCTGGTCGGGGGCAGAGCGAATCTGGCGACGGCAGCAGGAAGCAGCTGAGGCAGACAGGGATCTGGATGTGACCGAACATACGCGCTCCTCCAGGTGGCAGGGCCCAGTGGTGGGGGGGGGAGACATGAGGAGGACACAGAGGCCGTGCCAGGTCTTCTTGACTTTGCCACCTCCCCACAAGGGGGCTGCACCTACGGGCCTGGCCTTTGGAAAAGAGGAGGGGACCAAGAAAGCGTCATCGTCCATCCTTTGCAGGCCAGACATTCCAGGAGGCTTAACCTTACTATGAGCCTCTTTCTGACCCTAGGACACCCCCACCTGACAAGGCAGCTGCCCTCCTTCCCCTTTCCCAGGGATGCTGCCAGCACCTGCTCCAGATGGCCTCCAACCGCGCTGTCCTACGCCGGCCCATGACGTCAGAGTTTATCTCGCAGAGTTGATCCCTTTTTGTAGCTGTTGTTCTTTCCGTTTCTTTTCCTTGTCAGAGAGAAAAGATAGGTCCTCAGCAGATAAGCTCAGTTCCTTTGGGGGAACAACTGCTCCCCATCTGGCTGTCAGCAGGCAGGTGAGGGGGGCAGGGGCTGAGGCCTAATCCCTGAGAAAGTGAGCAGGGTGGAGGGAGAGGGGCCTTTCCAGCAGAAACCGGCTCAGCCCCCCAACATCCACACGCGGCCCGCACCAGATGTTTGCGGAGGAAGTGGGTCTGCTGCCAGGCGCTGTGCTCTGGGGAGGAGGGATTGCCTGGGCTGGACTCTCGTGAGATGTTGGTCCTACGGAGCTCTCTAAGGACTCACCCATTCCTTCACTCTGCTGGGGGTCCAGGCAGCAAACCCCCTTCTTAATTTGGACCTGGAGGAAAGCGCCTGCTGTCTGATGTTGGGGAGTTTGTTTCAGATTGGGTGGACACCACAGACTTCGAGGATAGGGCTTCTCCTAGACAGTAGGAGGGACCCCAGTTATCTTACAGAAGGCACTTCACGCGGCCCTTTCACAGACAGGATCACAAGAGGGGCTCGCCAGGACCCAGGGCGACCCATCTGCTTGAGGGAACCACTTTGCTGAGTTTTCCAAGCTAGAGAGTTCTCTGCAGATTCCTGCGCCGTGAGCACGGGATCACTCACTGCTCCCTGGGGAGTCATCAGTTTCTTTCTTTCTTTCTTTCTTTCTTTCTTTCTTTTTGCGGTGCTGGGGGTTGAACCCAGGGCCTCACGCTTGCATGCTTTGCAAGTGCTGTTCCACTGAGCTGCACCCTCAGCCCTTTTTTTTTTTTTTTTTTTTACTTTTTGAGACAGGGTCTCGCTAAGTTATGCAGACGGCCTCTGGTCTCGAACTTGCGATCCTCCTGCCTCTGCCTCCCAAGCTGCTGGGATTACAGGCATGTGCCACCGCGCCCGGCTACGGGGAGTAATCAGTTTCTAACACAAAAGTGAGCAGAAAACACTAGCAAGAGGGAGACAGGACCAAGCCAAGGGCTAACCAGGCCTGGAGGGAATACAGTTTTTGCAAACTGGGTTCCACAGTGATTGGAAAATACCTTTAAGGCCAAAGTTCATAAATTGTTTGAAAAACCATCGTGACTATGTGAATTGTCTCTGGGCCCAATGAGTAACAAACCTGTCCTCTGCATTTGCCGGGGAAGATCCCTTGTATCCCACTATGCGCATGGCAAGGAGAAAGCCCCAGTCCATAGCCTGTTTGCCTTGAGGGAGAAATGATTAAGAGAGGACGAGCCAGCTTCAGGTTGAGTGGGGCTCAGAACGTCCTGTCAAGTAGCCGGTTGGGGATCTTGGTCTCCACGGAGGTGGTACAGGGCAGAGAGAGTCTGCATGGAGCAGACACGTGCCAGCAGGTTTTTGTTGCCCGGTGTCTTGGCCTATCGGAGAAACTGAAATGCCAAGTGCTCAGGCCAAGTGCACTTGGTGTGTACCCCTGTGTACCCCGGACTGCCCTGATCCCAAGGCATGGTTTCCAAGGGGTGCTGTGGTCACAGAGAAGCCAGTCCATTGGGATGTCTCAGTCACATTGCGGGAGCAGTTCCTGGGGCGGAGTGGCAGTGGCAGGAGCGTCCACTGTCCTGTGTTAGGGTTGTCATCTACACAAATGTTCTCACAAATGCTGTCACCATTGGCTGCCTGGAGGTCTTCCTGGGACCTACCCTGAGGCTCATACTGGGGAGTGACCTTGGGTGGGCATGCCTTCCTGACCCCCTCATGCCCTTTTAATCCATCCCTTTTCTACTTCTCTCACAGGTCAGCTTCTCTTGCTAACAGTCAGCCCCAGAGGGGTCCCCAAACTGTCAGTGCCGATCCACTGACATTTCATCCCTGAACTCAACCATCTGCCAGAGCCCTGTTGCCCCCACCCAGCCCTTGATGTGCAGATAAAGACACCTGAGGGTGTCCTGGTCTTCTTCCCTCGGTGATAGGCGGCAGGATGAGGGGGTCCATAAGTGGGGAGGCAAAATTCGAGGGACCAGATGGTTCCCTTCTGGAAACAGCAGAGCAAGTCATGAGGACATTCGGTGACTGGGTCCCGGCTGACTGTGCCAGCTCTGTTGTCTTTAGAAATCATGTTTTAAATTATGTTGAAGGGATGATTAAAGGTCTTGCACGGTCTCTACAGAATCAGACACTTCCTGAATTAGACAGTTCCTGGAGCATTAACTTAAGCAATGAACGCAACATGTGCTCAGACCCATGACTCAATTAAGCAAATATTTCTAACTTCTTCTGGTACCTTCTTACTCCAGCCCGTCCAAGTGTTTCTCAAGCAAAGAGACGTCCGTGAGCGCAGAGAACCAGCAGAATGAGTGAGGTGCTATACGAAAAGCTGGAAGGCTGGGTGGTGGCTGAACCTCGAATGGAGGAGCGAGGGCCCTAAGCCCTCGAGGAGAGCAGGGTGATGGCGCCTGTTTCTTCCCAGACCCCACCAAATGGGGACTCCAAGGGGTTGTCTTTCTCTGGACCTGGCCGCAGGTACTAGACCCTGTTTGAGGCCCAGCTTGCCACCTTCTCCCTGTGCCTTGGGTTTCCCATCTGCCTCAGCCTTCAAGGCAGGGTGCAGGGTGCGGGGGTCGCAGTTGTCAGACTGGGGTGGTGTGGGGGGCTGCTCCCTGAGAACCTTCTAGGAGGTGAGGTTCCTGGAGGGTATATAGCCCCTGGAGATGGTTTCTGGCCGATGGCCTGGCCAGGACAACCTTCTCCATAGTGAGACAGTGACTCTGCTGAGCCCTGAGGCTGCACTGTCCTTGGCTCTCACCTGGTGTGTCCCCTGGGTCGGCACAGACAGCCAAGGCCTGGATCCCCACAGCTCCCTGAGCATGTCACCGTCACGGCCCTCATACCACTGAGGCTTCCGTCTCTCGCCCTGCCAGCTTCTCAGGGGACTCCTGCGTCTGCCTCAGCCCGCCTAGCTTCCCAAACTGCCTGCCAAACTCTCCATAAATGCCCAGTGGCTGGATGTCAGCCCTGGACTAGGCCTTGGGAGCAGCAGGGACAGAGGCAGCCTCTGTGCTCCCAGCAGGAATGTCTGCCAAGGTCACCAGCTGCCCCATTTTGCAGATAGGGCAGTGGAGGCCCTAATGGACTCCTTAATCTGCCCTCGGCCACCCCTGGGGCTCTGCAGGCTGCCCAGGCCTAGCAGGCGAGCTGGCTGGTGTCCAGTGAGCTATGGGGACAGGCTGGGGAGCCTGGCCCTACTTCTCCGCAAGAACATCTGCCGAGAGCACAGCTGTCTCCACCCTGAGCTGAGGCCCCCGTGGGAATGTGGTGTGCTGCCTGGCAGACAATCGGACACAGCTCCTCTGCCACCCATGGCCATTTTCCGGGAGTTATGGGGGAGTCCAGAGTTCTGGAGTCTTTGTCTTCGCTGTCAGTGCCATTTCTCTGGGACCTCAATGTCCTTCCTTCCTATTTTCTCCTGTTTAATTTCTGGGAGATCTGGAAAGGACAGGGCCAGACGCATTGGGAATATCATGACCATAGGAGGTGGGGAGACCAGAGCTCTAGTGTGGGGAATCCGGCCCTCTTGGGCACCAGCACCCATTAGAGGGTCTCAGGCCACAGCGCTGGGTGTAGGAGGGGAGGTGGGCCGGAGCCGGGCTCTTAAAAGCGCAAGGCTGAGGCCCGGCCATAGGAACAGAGCTAGGCAGGAAGACCCTCTCTCTGCAGCTTTCCTTGAGAACAGGACTGCGGGGCCTCACCTCAGACCCCCAGCCTGGCACCCCGTGGAGCCTCTCCAACCTTGGAGCCAGGGAACCAACCTGCTCAGTCCTCCTGGGGAAACCCTCCTCTATACCCATGGCCTGGGCCCCCGAGGTCACAGCCTCTATTTCTACCTTGGCAGGCTGCAAGAAGGCAGAACCTCCCAGCTCAGGGCGTCCTACTCCCTACGCAGACCCCTGATCTGGCTCACACCCACCTGCAGGTGGCCCCTGGCCCAGGGCTGCCGCAGAGTCTGGGACCAAGACAGCAGAGATAGAAACAAGACAGTAGCTCAGACAAGGGTAGGGCCTGGAGGCGGAGCAGGATCCACATAGTCCCAGTGGCTGAGCAGCCTCTTGTTGTTGTTAGGTGTCGTCTAGTTGGTGTCCGACTCATAGTTGGCCCTGTGTACAACAAGTAAAACACTATTGTCAGTGCTTCTCTGCTGTTCATAGGGTTTTCATGGCAGATTGATTTTTGGAAGTGGGTTGCCAGGTCCTTCTCCCAAGCCTACAGCACCTGGTGTTCCCAGGCGGTCTCTCATCCAAGTACTAACCAGGCCTGACCCTGCTTAGCTTCCAAGATCTGACAGGAAGGGATGCCATAGGGCTATGGCTGTAGGCGAGCAGCCTCTAGACCAAGGCAAAGCAATCAGTGGAGATGGGGGTAGGAGAACCTACTGAGTCCCCCAGGATGGAAGCTCAGCTCACACGATGCTCTGTCCTGTGCTGAGCCACAGAGTGGCAGCCAGGGCACCCTGAATCTCCTGGTCCCAGGCCAGGGCCAGGAGTTGGGGAAGGAACTGCCCCTGGCAGTTAGTTGACTCCAAGAGGTCCTGCCCAGCAGCGATGAGTTCACAGGCACAAGTGCAGAGCCAGGTGGTGACAGGAAAGGGATGGCAGGTGTCTGCTGGGGACCTGGAGGCTTGGGTCTTTCCCATGGGCTCATGCGATAAGACGCACCCAGGCCTTTCAGGCCAGGAGCCTGGGACAGCTGCTCCTGCGAGGCCCGAAGCCTCCATTCTGCACACATCTCTCTCACACATTTGGAAGCCTCAGGTTGAGAACAAAGAGTCTGGCATGGAGATAAGCAATGTTGAGCTTACTTGGGTGGAATGATGACCACTCTTTTAAAAATCAATCTCTTTTGGTGGGTTGTTGTTGTTGTTAGGTGCTGTCAAGTCAGTATCTGACTCATAGCAACCCTGTGTACAACAGGCGAAACACTGTTGTCAGTGCTTCTCGGCTATTCATATAGCACCTCACTCACTCTGCTGTTTCTCTTCGCTCAGTGACGTTTGCTCTGATTGAAAAACACTTGGGCAGGATGGGGTAAGAAGGGTTTTCAATGGAGGACTGATTTTTAGGAGTGGGTTGCCGGGTCCATCTCCCAAGCCTACAGTATCCGGTGTTCCTAGGTGGTCTCCCATCCTTGTACTAACCAGGACTGACCCTGCTTAGCTTCCAAAATCTGATGGGATCGGGTGCCACGGGGCTATGGCTGCAGTTTGGTGGGTAGGGTATAGGGTATTTATCCACTGTCATAGTACAACGCAGAAATGTCAAACTAGCAGCAA
Organism: Pedetes capensis; assembly: GCA_007922755.1. NCBI lineage: Eukaryota > Metazoa > Chordata > Mammalia > Rodentia > Pedetidae > Pedetes > Pedetes capensis. Next base: position 13,431 of record VMDO01000371.1, on the reverse strand, counting down.
AATGTACAAATATCTCCACCTGCCTGCTGCGCTCCAAGGTTTTCAAATCCTCTCAGCAACTGTAGTGTCTAGTTGGAATTGAAGTGCACAAAATAACTTGTGATCAATTTTTTCCTGTAATGTTAATTTATATCATCTTTTCCCCATGGATCTACATAGTTTGGAATGTAATACTTCCCCGTCAGGATCTGAGCCATTTTCTGGTGTGTCCAGTGCTTAGGAATTATGCAGGTAAAAACATTTTGTGTATGTGTGTGTGTGGTACTAGAGGTTGAACCCAGGGCCTCGCGCTTGCATGCTTTGCAAGTGCTGGACCAGCAACCCCCAGCCCATTTTTTCAGTTTTTGAGACAGGGTCTTGAACTTGCCATCCTCTTGCCTCCGCCTCCTGAGCCACTGGGATTATGGGCATGCGCCACCATGCCCCGCTGGTAAAAACATTTCTATACAAAAAGTTTCACTTAGCCGAGCACAGTCGCCCTTTCCCCACAGCAGTGCAGGAAGCCCTGGAAAACTCACATCTTTGCCAACACTGGGTGTTACAATCGTTTCTCTCTTTGCTAATCAGAGGTGGGTAAGACATCCCGCGGGTTTTATAGAGTGGGTGCTAGGGATGTGTATGTTTTTCTTTCCTTCTTCTTTTAGGAAAAACCTTCCCTTGTGTTATGGTTTAAATATGAAATGTCTCCCAAGGCTCATGTTTGAATGCTTTGTCCCTAGCAGGTGGCACTGTTTGGGGAAGCGGTGGAAATCTAGGAGGCAAGAGTAGGTCACTGGGTTTGGGCTTCTGAAGGTTTTTTGTGGGACCCCAGTTCTGGTCTTGCTGTCTGCAGAGAGGTGAGGAGCCCTCCTCTGCCAGACACTCTTGCCTTGGCTCCACCACGCCTTCCCTGCCACTATGTACTGAGACCGTCTGAAACCATGAGTAAAACAAATCCTTCCTCCCTTAAGTTACTTTCAGGCATTTTGTCACAACCATGCGAAAGCTAACTAATATACCTTGGTTCTAGTGGGCTTGAATATCCTCCCATGAGGTCACTGGTTATTTGTAATTCTTGATCAATAACCATTTTATATCCATCACCCATTTTCTTTTTTTTATTAGAAAATTTTAATGTACATCTTAATGTGTTTCATTTTGACATGCTTTTCATTGTGACATTTCCATATATGCATTTTGATAAACATTATTCATATAGGTTACCCCTTACCCTCCCCTATGCTTCCCCCCTCCCACCCTTCCCATCTAAGTTTCCCATCTAAGTCTTCTCTATCTTTTACTTGGTAGTTTTTTTCTATAGATCCTTGGGTTCCAGTTCCATTTAAGATAGAAACTTTTCCTGTCGTGGTCTTTGCTTTTATCTTGTTAGAACAATTCCATGCGATTTCTAGACCATTTATATTGACCTCATTCTTATTTCCCCCCCTTTTATTATGATCCGACCTTTGAATAGGATTTTTCCTTCTTGTAAATTTGAATCAGCTCCCTCATATGAGTGAGAACATGTCATCACCCATTTTCCATCAGAGTTTTCTTTCTTCCCCAAATGATTTCTAACAGTTATTCATGTATTAGGAACATTATCCCTTTGCTTCTCACATGTTGAATCCCCTCATTTTCTACCTTGACTTTTACATATATGTGATTATCCTACAAAATTCTACTTTTTTATGTAGTCAATCTGTCATGCTTTTTATTGGTTTCTAGATTTGGTGTCCCCCACACGTCTGTCAGTTTGCCGTACTGTGGGGGCTTGTGTGTTGCTGTGAGGCTGAAAGCAATGCCATGGGTATCTCAGATACCAGTAGGGTCACCCCTGGTGGCTATGTAGTCAGGAGGGACCAATCCCTGGAGAAAGACATCCTGTTTGGGAGAGTGGCAGGTCAACAAAAAAAAAAAAAAAAAAAAAAGGAAAACCCTCCACCACGTGGATTGACACAGTGTCTGCAACGATCGGGTTAAACATAAATAAGATTGTGTGCCTGGCACAGAATCAGGGAGTGTTTCATTCTGCTGTACATAGGGTTGTTATAAGTTGGACTCAACTCGATGGCATCTGACAACAACAACAGATTTGGTGTCATTTTTAGAAAGCCATACTCCCTCACCTCCCCAGGTTCAATAAACATGAACCTATTTTTTTCTAGTACTTTTATTGAGTTTTGTGCATATGAGTATATGTATATATTTTTACTTTTAATCCATCTGGAATTTACTAAGGTGTGAGGTAGGGATCCGGTTTTGCTTTTTATCATTGAAATTTTTTCACTTCTAAGACACACACTTCTAAGACACACAAATTTCTTAAATTAGGATATGTTGTAATTCACTAATGACCAGCCAGCATTCATGACACACTTGTCATTGTTTTGTTGTTTGTTGTTAGGTGCTGCAGAGTCAGGTCCTACTCATAGAGACCCTCAGAGGGTTTTCAATGGCTGATTGTTTCTGGATTGCTTCAGGAGTGGATTTTCATGTCCTTCTCCTGTTTTTTGTGGTGCTGGGGATTGAACCTGGGTCCTCAGAGAGTGCGGAGCAGCACTCTACCAACTGAGCTAAATCCCAGCTGTCATTGCTTTAGGAATACTTGAATTTCTTTTCTTTTCTTTTCTGTCTTTTTTTTTTTGCAGTACTGGGTGTTGGACTCAGGGCCTCACGCTTGCATGCTCTACAAGTGCTGGACCACTGAGCTGCACCCCCAGCCCATTTTTTTTTTTACTTTTTGAGGCAGGTTCTCGCTAAATTATGCAGACTGCCTCTGGTCTCCAACTTGTGATCCTCCTGTCTCTGCCTCCCGAGCCGCTGGGATTACAGGCCTGCGCCACCACACCCAGCTCTTTTCTTTTTTAATTTATATGTTAATGAGGTATAGAGTAATAATTGCTATATTCATTATACAACTATTAAATCAGTTTTGCTTACACATTCATCATCTCACATATTTTACAGAACAGTATGGATTAAAGGAGAAAAGAAAAAACATAGGAATTTTAATTACTATGTAATGAGAATCATGTGCAACCATAGATTATATTCTCATTGATTTATTCATTTCCTTTTTTCATGTATTCATATGGTTGCATCATGTATTTTGTGTTTTTCCTCTCCCTCTTTACCCCTCTACATTGTTTCTCCTCTCCTTCCCCCCTTTCCCAACCTCTGCCCCCACCCGCTGGTTTCCTCCCCATTCTTTTTGGGTCTACTTCCATTTTCCATTCTTAGGTAGGTCTGAGCCTGCTGGAGTTTAGCTCGGTTGGTAGAGGGCTGCTGTGCTTCTCTGAGGCCCTGGGTTTGATCCCCAGCACCACAAAAATGACAGATGGACATGGAAACCCACTCTTGAAGCAATCCCCAAACAATCAGCCATTGAAAACCCTACATAGGGTCACCATGGACAGTACCTAAGAACAGATAGGTAGGATTGCTCATTTTTATATATCTAAATATGTACAAGCTGAGATATAGCTCAGTTGGTAGAGCGCTGCTCTGCAGTCTCTGAGGTCCTGGGTTTGGTTCTCAGCACCACAAAAAATGGGAGAAGGATGTGGCAATCCACTCCCAAGGCAATCCCGAAACAATCAGCCATTGAAAACCCTATGAGGGTCGCTATGAGTTGGATACCAACTCTATTGCATCTAACAACAACAACATCATCTGGGAGGTTGACAGAGGTGTATGAATGGCCCGCTGTGTGTACTGAAGGCACCTGGCAAGCCAAACCCTCTCATAAAACTGTGACAAGTGAGCCTCCAAGGATCCCATGCCTGTTGAAATTCCCACTGTGGTACCCGACAGCCCAGGTCAGCTTTTCTCCCTGGGAGAGAGCAGTGGTGAGTGTGGAGCAGAGCAGACAGGTGGGCCTCACATGCTGTCTTCCGTCTCTCATCACCACGTGCCTGAGAGCCACGAAGGGCAAATCTCCTACATGCAGTTTAATTCACTGACCTTCTGTTGGTAAGCGGGCAGGGGAAAGACTATCTCCACCGAGATGTGCCTAGAAGAGCTTCAAAATATCCACAGAGGCACAAATCCCTAATAGGGCTTGAATACATCTTGCCCGCCTTAGTCTTCTTATAACTGTCATCTCCATGGAGATAGACGTGGTTTGGGGGCGGGAGCAGTGATGGGAGTAGACAGATCATCCTCAGGTGGGTAGGAGGCAGGAGCAGCAGCAGCAGCAAGCCAAGGTTGCTCCCTGGAGTTGTGCTGCCATCCCATAATCAACTGTACAACATTTTAGTTACCCTCAAGCAGAAGGGATTAGGAGAAGGAAATGGCAATCCACTCCCAAGGTAATCCCGAAACAGTCAGCCATTGAAAACCCTCTGAGGGTCGCTATAAATTGGATATGACTCAATGGCACCTAAGGACAACAAAAGTAGGAGGGATATCAGCATTTCACAGAAGCACTGTCCCACCCACAAGTTTGTGCCGCACTCTTTCAACCCTATCAGGTTATGCTTGAACCAAAGGGTTAGCAAAGAATTGTTCACTAGGAATAACTGATCTGCCTTTTGAAAGGTGTCCCAAAGGCAAGAAATGTTATTCATCAATGGCTGTATCACAAGATTATGGAAGTCTTTACATACTTTTAACTTCAGTGTGTCTATGACTTTAAGAAATTTCCTTTTTTTTTTCATTTGTTGAGACAGAATTTCACTGTGTAGCCCAGCCTAGTCTGGAACTCGCTATGTAGACCAGGTTGGCCTCGAACTTGCATTGATCCTCCTGCCTCAGCCTCCCAAATGCTAGGATTACAGTTTGTGCCACCATGCCCAACTTAAAAATTTACATTTTTAACCTTTTTAGAATATATTTTGGCTTAAGATGAAAAACAGGTTTTTTTTTTTCAAGTGGGAAATCATTTATGCCAAACTTACCGAATTTTATAGCACAATAATTGAGTTTGTCTTTTACCTGTGTAAATTTTCACTTTTCTCATGAAATTCTCAAGTGTACTTACATTAAGTATGGACTCTGTTTTATTGCCTGGCCTCTTTATTCCTGACCATACTGTTTGACTTATTGTGGCCTTAGAGTATGTTTTAATATCTGGTAAGGAACATCATTCCTAAATTCATCTCTTTCAGGATCTTCATTGTTATTCTTCTATATTGATTATCTCGAAGCATTTTAGAATAATTTACCCCAGTTCCCAAATATCTTCCTATGATTTTACTGAATTTACATCTTTAGTAAAATTTGACATTTTTTTAATATTGAATTTTCCTATCCAAGAACAAGGTATTCCATTTCATTCTTGATAGATTTAAATTTTCCTTGTATAGATTTTGCACATTTTTATTAAATTATTCTTGACTTTTTTTAGCTTTTGAGGCTATAATAAATTAGATTTTGAAAATTCTATTTTCTTACTAATGATTATTAAAAATTACATTTTATAATTGATTGTTGCTGGCATATAAATAAAACTACTAATATTTACATAGTAACTATATGTGAAATCATAACTAAATATTCTTTCTTTTTTTTTGGCGGTACTGAGGGTTTGAACCCAGGACCTTGCACATCCTAGGCAAGTGCTCCTCAACTGAGCTGCACCCCTAGCCTCTTTTTAATTTTTTAATTTTAAGACAAGCTCTTGTGAAGTTGCTCAGGCTGTTTCAGTCCTCAAACTGGCCATCCTTCTGCCTCAGCTCCCCAGTTGCTAGGATTAAAAGTGTGTACAACATTCTGGGCATGGTGGTACACACCTGTAATCCCAGAGACTAAGGAGGTGGAGGCAGGAGGATCAAAGGTTTGAGACCTGAGGAAGTCTGCGTATTTTAGCGAGACCCTGTCTCAAAAAGTAAAAAAGAAAATGGGCCAAGGATGCAGCTCAGTGGTCCAGCACTTGCGAAGCATGCAAGCATGAGGTCCTGGGTTCAATCCCCAGTACTGAAAAAAAAAAAAAGTGTGCACCACAATACCCAGCTTGTAAATATTCATATTGTATTACTTCTTTATTCTTATCTTAGGAGTGCTTTTTTTGATAAGCAGTCAAACCATTGTTAACTATTTATAATGTGGTCTGTTTACAATTCTTATAATTCAGTTTAATGAAATGCAGTTTCACAGGAAATATCAGAGTAGCATTATACAAAGAAACATTAAAAAGATTCCGATATGAAAATAAAAACTCACCAGCAAATACATCTGAAAAATCCCATTAACAACAGGAAGGTAAAGAATTAAACCCCAAAGAGACAGACAGGAACACTTGGCTAAAAGGAGGACTGGAGCAGGTGCCTCCATGGGAAGGTTTCCGACGATAAAGATGTTAATTCCCCCCAAAGTACTGCATGAGTTTAACAGAATTCCAAACAAAACCTCAATGGCTTTGTGACTGCTGAGAAACTGATTCAAAAATTTTCTCAGGAATCTACTCGCAGATAGACATGAGTTTTAAAAAAGAAAAGTCTGAGACATATGTCTTCTGAAATAGGAGAATGTGTTGTAATTATCAGTCTAGGATGGGTTACTGGTAAAGAAACAGATGGGTCCAAAAAGATAGAGCAGGAGGTTTAGAGATAAACCAAGATTACAGAGTTGAGTCTCAATGGTCTGGATCAGATGACCAAAACTAAAATAATAATAGCACATGGTTTAAGTCAAGGGCAAATATGCGTATTAAGAAGGCATCCTTTGTGCAGAACAGCCAGATCACCCGTGGGTGCCTCCTGCTGCTGCACTGGGTCCTGCTTGCTCACCAGCCAGTGCCACTGGCCACAGCACCAGGCTGGGAAAATGAGGGGAGTAGCCCCCTTAGGGCCCTCACAGCCAGTCCAGGAGAACCTGAGACCCTGGGGGTATCCTGGGTGCATGAGGCCAGGAGCTTACGCTGGGTTTCTGCTAACCCACCAATTTTTTTTTTCTTTTTTTTTTTTGCGGTACTGGGGGTTGAACCCAGGGCCTCGCGCTTGCATGCTCTGCAAGTGCTGGACCACTGAGCTGCATCCCCAGCCCTTTTTTTTTTTTTTTTAACTTTTTGAGACAGGGTCTCGCTAAATTACGCAGATTGCCTCTGGTCTGGAGCCTGTGATCCTCCTGCCTCTGCCTCCCGAGCCCCTGGGATTACAGGCGTGTGCCACCGCTCCCAGCACCCACCAATTCTTGACAGCACTATTCCCCAGGATCCAACTAATCCAGTTCCTCAGACCTGGCAAAAGCCCATCCGTCCTATGTCTGGAGGTGGTCCGTCCTATGAGTCTTCTGTAGCCCAAGAATTGGACATGGAACTGGGGATGGAGCAGCCCCTCAGCCTCCTCTGGAAAGCTGGGGAATGTGGGGACAGCTTTGTCATGGCATATCGGGCAGCTCCCTGGTGGCAGGAGGAAGCAAAGACAGGAATGGGAGAGCCCAGCCTTTGGGCTGCTACTCATTCCTTGACCTTGGCCTCCTCCAAGAACCTGTCCGATCCCGGCAAGGCGCTCCTCTTCGCATGTTGGGTAGCACAATGAGAACATTTTGTTAAAAAAATCAATGTGTGTTTGGATGGAGGTATTTTCAGACCAAATATGCTCTTCTTTGCAGACAGGGCTGTTTTTAGGAGCAGAGTTCAGTGGCTATTTTTCTTCAGAGAACAGAAGCCATGACTCCTGAGTTAGGAGAATGAATCCACCGCTGTCTTCATCGCTTTTCCCGTGGCTGAACGCTTGCCACTGACCACGCCGGGGCAAAAGTGGAAACGCTTTTGACTGCGTCTGTCAAGATAATTCATTGATGAAGGTGAGGTTTGAGAATTGGGTTGAAAATTCTCACTGACAGCATGAGGAGGTGAAAAGCCCCAGGCTTCTACCTCATGGTGGCCTGAAGGCCTGGCCCTGGGGGTGGGTCTCCTCACAGTGGGAAAAGACAACATGGAGGATTCTAGGTCAGCATCAAGAGAAACTGACAGGTCCAAAGCGGGGTGGGAAGGGGAGAACCAAGACAGAGGCCACAGAGGGCCACGTAAGCAGAGTTCTCGAACACAGGCCACACTGGGCTGGTTCACAGTATTATCACTGAACTCAGGTCTCTGCCAACAGCTTAATACCCATCCTCTTAATGTCCATAAGGCAGTGGCCACTATTTCCATTTCACAGGTGAGGAAGCTGAGGCTTGACTCAAAGGCACGGCTGGCAGGTGGTAGAGGTGGGATTCGGATCCCTCTGAACCACTGTACCTTGCTGCCTCTACACTGAGCAGGCACCAAGAAAATGTCTATCTGACAGATGGATGGACATTGGACGTTGAGATGGAGGAAACAACAGGGATGGAGGCAACAGACAGGGAACTGATTGCTGCTGGCCAGGGAGAGCAGGGAGATATTTTCACTAAACTGAGTATTACTCATCAAATCCATAAAATAGCAAAGAGAACTAAGATTCCCCAAGCTGGATAAATGGCGACTTTTTTCTTTTTTGCAGTGCTAGAGATTGAATTTGCTGTGCTGTGCTGCATTCTCTGAGGTCCCAAGTTCAATTCCCAGCACCACAAAAATGGGAGAAGGGCCTGGCAATCCACTCCCAAGGCAATCCTGAAACAGTCTGCCATTGCAAACCCTATGAGGGTCGCTATGAGTCAGATACCAACTCGACAGCACCTAACAACAACAACAACAACAACAACAACAACAACAACAGAGATTGAATTCAGGGCCTTGCACATGCTAGGTAAATGCTCTACCATTGAGCTACATCATCAGCCCCTTGGTTTTTTTGAGAGACCATCTCACTATGTAGCCAAGGTTGGCCTCAAATTTGCCATCTTCCAGCCTTCACCTCCCAAGTGCCAGGCCTATGGATATGTGCCAGCATGTCCAGCCAAAAAGCCACACTGAAGGATCTAAAATCAACTTAGTTCCCTATTTCATTCCTTCAAAAATAAATATCTAAGCCAAGCATGGTACTCCAACTGCCATACCATTTTTGTACATTAAAAAGAAATGAAGCAAAAAAAAAAAAAAAAGTATAGGAAATTGTTCACAGCAAGAATGATAGTGAATGGTTTTATATTTTATTTCATTTTATTTTAAAAATTTTAATTTTTGATTGACAAATCAGAATATGCAGATCTACGGTGTTTTGGTATATATTATGGAATGAATAAATCAAGCTAATTTACATACCCATTACCTCACAAATTTATTTTCTTGTGGTGCAGACATTTAAAATCTACTCTCAGCAATTTTCAAGTATACAATAAATTGTTATTCATTATGATCATCCTGCCGAACCACAGACCTCTGAAACTTATTCCTCCTAACTGCCATTTTGTATCCTTTGAAAAGCATCTCTCCAATGCAACCCTCAGCCCCCAGCCCCTGGTAACCACACTTCTATTCTTCTACTTTAATTTTCTTAGATTCCACAGACAAGCGAGATCATGTGGTATTTGTCTTTCTGTGCTCGGTTTCTTTCATCTAACATAACGACCTTTCAGTTCATTTATGTTATCACATATGATGGGACTTCCTTCTTGTTTAAAGAATGCACAATTTTCCATGATGTACTGTTATGGTTTGGATATGAAGTGCCCCCCCCCAAAAAAAAAGCCTCATATATGGAAGACTTGGTCTCCGATGCAAGCAATATTCAGGGGTAGGGCTTTTGGGAAGTGATTGGAACCCTTGGGCTCTGCTCCCTCAGTGTACTCTTAGTATGAGGTGTTATTGGGAGGTGCTGAAAAGTAGGAGGTAGGCTCTATTTGTTGGGAGAGGGTCCTATCACTAGGGGTAGGAGTGCCCTGGAAAGATGTACCTTGTCCCTGGCCCCTTTCATGCTGTCTCTTTTGCCTCCTGGCGGCCATGAGGTAGCAGCCTCTGTCATACCCTCCTGGCACCATGATATTCTTCCTCACCTTAGGCGCAAAGCAATGGATTCAGCCAACCGCCGACTGAACCCTCTGAAATTGTGTGCCAAAACAAATCCTGCCTCCCATAAGTTGTTTCCTCAGGTAGTTTGTCACAGTGATAACAAGCTACCCACAAACTAGACAGTGTACACTCCTAAGAGTATGTTTTAGAAACATAAAGGTTTTTTCCAACCTTAGAATCAGAATCATAGGATATGAACATTTTTATGACAACTTATTTACATGAAGTACATATTGTGCCAATTTAATACTGCTACAAAACACTACACTTTTCTCTGAATTGGATGTTACATTTTTAGTGATTGAAAACAGTGGCTCCTTAATTACATTTGTGTGATTACTACAGGTGTTTTTACTTCTGGATGCCATAAGTATTTTTTGTTCTGAGTATATTATTTTTTTCATTATGATTACCCAGTTGCCTATTAAGGTCTTCAATCCGACTTATTCATGAAGACCTTTATTAAAATGTAATATTGCAAATTAAAACCACAATGAGCTATCACCTCATACCTGTTATGATGGCTTTTATCAAAAAGACAAGAGCTAAGTGTTGGTGAGGATATGGAGAAAAGGGAACTCTTGTAATTAGTGGTGGGAATGTAAATTAGTACAGCCATTATAGCAAGCATTATGGAAGTTCCTAAAACAATTATAAGCAGCCAGGCACTGTGGTGCAGGCCTATAATTCTAGTAACTCTTCAGGCTGAGGCAAGAAGAATGCACATTTGAGGCCAGAGGCAGCCTGTGCGACCTCCCCAGACACTGTCTCAATAATCAAAAATAAAATTGGCTGGGGACGCAGCTCAGAGATGGGGTGTTTGCCCAACATGCACAAGGCTCTGGGTTCAACCCTCAGTTCTGTATAAATAAATAAATAAATAAGTGTGTGTGTGTGTGTGTGTGTGTGTGTGTGTGTGTGTGTGTACAGCTACCCTACAATCTAGCAATTCCACTTCTGCATATATACCCAAAGGAAATGGAATCAGTATGTCAGAGGGACATCTGCATTCCTGTGTTTACTGCAAAACTATGTACAATACCCGAGACATGGAATCAACATAAGTGTCTATGAATGGATGAATGAATAAAGACAATGTGGTATACTGTGCGTGTGTGTGTGTGTGTGTGTGTGTGTGTGTGTATTAGTCAGCTTTTCATCAAAATATCTGAGAAGATAACTCATGGGAGGCAGGATTTATTTTGGTGCACAGTTTCAGAGGGCTCAGTCCACAGCAGGCTGAATCCATTGCTTTGCGCCTGAGGTGAGGAAGAATATCGTGGTGTCGGGAGGGTATGACAAAGGCTGCTACCTCATGGCAGCCAGGAGGCAAAGAGACAGCATGAAAGGAGCCAGGGACAAGATATGTCTTTTCAGGGCACCCCTGCCCCTAGTGATGGGACCCACTCCCAACAATGAGAGCCCACCTCCTACTTTTCACCACCTCCCAGTAATGCCTCATAAGAGGAGTGCATTGAGGGAGCAGAGCCCTGGTGTTCCAATCACTTCCCCAAAGCCCCACCCCTGAATACTGCTTGCTTCAGAGACCAGGTCCTCAATATATGAGCACAACACAGTCTCCACATTCTAGAATTCTACAGAGAAAACATCTGATTGGCTCAGACCAGCCTGTGAATTGGGTTATGGGCCCACTGGAGCCAGTCAGCCAGGGAAACAAACTCATCCAATAAAATTATAACTACCCAGGTCTATACCTTCCTTAGGGACTGTGTCTGTGCTTATTTGAGGAGAGAGGGTGACAATTTCAATGAAGGGTATGTAGGCAGACAGAAATGATAATCTTATGCAGTGTAGCTTGCTGTCTCCAATGATATGCACATTCTAGTCTGCAAAGTACAACTGTAATAAAATGTGATGTTGTTAGGTGCCCTCGAGTCGCTGACTCATAGCAACCCTACATACAACAGGCGAAACACTATTGTCAATGCTTCTCTGCTATCCATATGGTTTTCAATGGCTAATTGTTTTTTGGGAGTGGGTTGCTGGGCCCTTCTCCTAAGCCTACAGTACCTGGTGTTCCCCTATCCAAGTACTAACCAGACCTGACCCTGCTTAGCTTCTGAGATCTGATGAGATCTGACGCCACAATGGTACAGCTGCAGGCAATAAAATGTGACAGCAATACTTAAAAATATTTAACTGGGGAGACAAGTTTTCAGAATAACCACACCAAGAGGATTTGATTAAGGAGGAGTAGGAGAAGATGAGTAAATAACACCAGAAAGTTCTGAATCTATATATAAGAAAGAAAACTGTTTTTGAGTTACAGTGGACATGAAAAATCATCACAGAATGGGTTGGGTTAGATAAATGAAGGCAGTAATAATGCTAGGACTGGGTTGATGAGAAATGTTAAATTTGACCTCACTTACAAATTTTAAAGCACGGCATCCAATAGAAATCCTGGGCTAAGTTAGAAAATGAGAAAGAATTTTATTAACTGAGAAAAATACCTGATAACAGAATTGCAACAATTATAAGATTATAGACATACACATACCACCTACTTCCCTGGATGGTTGAGGAAAGAACAAAAAGCAAAATCACAATAAGAAAGACTCAAGAGCTCCGTAAGAGAGCGAGAGAGCGCCAAAAGCGGAGTTCAGTAGGCTACACTGCCTTCTACCAGGGAAGAATAAATGCTGCCTCAGTTATTTACCACCATTTACAAGCTGTGTAGACATTTTGCACTCCCAAGGGTATTTTTCTTTTCTTTTCTTTTGTGGTACTGGGGGTTGAACCCAGGGCCTCAAGCTTGCATACTTTGCAAGTGCTGGACCACTGAGCTGCACCTCCAGCCCATTTTTTTTCAGTTTTTTGAGACAGGGTCTCACTAAATTACACAGACGGCCTCTGGTCTCGAACTTGCGATCCTCTTGCCTCTGCCTCCCAAGCTGCTGGGATTACAGGCGTGCGCTACGGCGCCCGGCACAGTATTTTTCTTTTTTGAGACAAGGTCTCACTATGCAGCCCAGGTTGGCCTCAACTTGCAGCAATCCTCCTGCTTCTGCCTCCTGAGTGCTGGGATTACAGGTGTGCACCACCACACCTGGCTTAGGTAACTTTTTATTAAGTGATGATAGTGTACTATGGGCCAGGCACTGTTCTAAATGCTTCACATGTATTGGGTCACTGAAATCTCTTATCAACTTTATGAGGTGTTATTATAATCATCCACATTCCACAGAGAAGGGAAATGGAGACTCAGGTGGAGTAATTTGTCCAAGATCACACAGCCAGTGACTGAGGGAGTTGGATTTTAACTCAACAGTTTGGCTTTCCCTGCTGGAAGTGCTACTATGCTGCACTGATGTATCAGATTTGCAACACGAGATGTCCCTTTTGTTAAATTAGCTTCCTATGAAGCTCGTATGTGGCAAGTACTAAAGTTCAGAAAAAAAGTAAAATATTTTTCTATAAAGCTCACCTTTTGCAGTGAATTTACCAACAAAACAAAGGTACCAGCATTCCTTCCTCTTCCTCTGCCATCCTCCTTTTCTTCTTCTTCCTCCTCCCCCTCCCCGCCCCTCCCCCACCCCTCCCTCCTCCTCCTC